>VZRW01008911.1:0-13466 GCA_013398125.1 Aegotheles bennettii | reverse complement strand
CCCCCCGCCATTTCCCAACACAGCCCTGGCGCCTCGGAGCTGCCCGGGCGGATCCGGGAACACTTAGTTTTTTACAGTCATTATACGTTCTTTTGAGATGATTTACTCGTTTCTTTACATATACATTGGGGGCATTTTGCCTGACTATAGACCAACTGCTGCTAATTTCTCTGGTTTAAAAAAGAGGGTCTGACATTTTCGGGAAGGTTGGGTCAAACGCATGCTGGGGCACACGTGGACCTGGTGCCTTCTGATGCATTTGAGCACACTCATAAAGAATTCCTTAAGCACCAAGGCAAAAGGGACTAGACATCTATTGAAAGGCAAGATAGACCGTAAGAAACCAAGAAATCGGACGAAAGGATCTTATTTTAAGTGATCTCCTTTGGAAGTTTCTTTTCAAAGGCAGTGATCATTTAAGAGAGAGGGAATTCTAATGTCTCAGGATAAAACCTGTGACTAATGCCGTTTGACCTATGCTCATGCCGTTTTGTGCTTCCTGCCATTCATTTTAATGTCGTTATCTTCAAATTTATTTCTTAAAAGTCAATCACTTTCTTTGTCGCTCAAAAGAAAAAAAAAAAAAGAAAAAAACCAACCCAAAATCGGGGTGGGGGGAAGGGCTCGAAGCCCGCGTGTGTCCCGGTCCGAGGCTGGTAATCCGCATGAAATTGGGAGAGCCAGCTCTGCAAATCCGGAGAGCAAAGAGCTCGCCTAGGCTGGGCCAGCGCCTCCGCGGAGTCGCGCCGGGGAGCGCCGTCCCTCTCCTGTCCTCTCCTCTGCCCTGTGCCCTCCCTCTCTCCTGTCCTCTCCTCTGCCCTGTGCCCTCCCGCTCTCCCCGCAGCCAGGTGAAAGCCAAAGTTCATACCCTCTCCTCTTCCCCCCCTCTCAACCCCCCCTTCCCAGGCCGGGGACCGCTCCCCCGCCTCCACCCGCGCCCCTCCGCGGGCAGCAGTGCCCGGCCCCGCCGCTGCCCCGCGACTCCTCGCTCTCCGAAGCTGCGGAGCAGGCGTGTGTGTGCGCGTTTCGTTTGGTTTTTCTCCCCCCCCGACCCCCCTCTTTTCTCCCGGGGAGGGGGCAGTGGGAGGGATGCTCTGTCCCCCCCGTGTCCAAGCTCCCTAACGATGCTTATCGACCTCGGCGGGAGCTTGAATGGAGGCGGCGGGGGCGAAGCTATATTAAAACACCTAAGGCTTCACCTTTAGAATTCAAGCACAAGGAACAGTAACTGTTGGTTCGTTCAAAGCTCTTCTAGATCCCCCCTTTTCTTGAAAATCCTTCTATTGTGCCAATCAAGCAGATGGTTTGCAGGAAATATAGCTTGGCCCCAGTGACCGAAACTAATTTTAACTAGCTTTCCAAGCCTGGCACGTTTGTTTTGCTCTTACAAAATAGCTAAAAAAAACAGCTGGCAAGGGTGAATTAAACCCATTAAAGACACATTTATAAGAAATTATATTCACATAGGTTGCTTGAAACCCCCCTAAGAGGGGAGAGATGAGCGTATTGAAATGAAAATGTCCCCGAACACACTACCCTCCTTAACATCGCCTGAGAGTCTCAAAACATTTTACTAAATAGATTAACTTGACTATTGTTTCGCATCACATTTATCAGCTTCATTAAGTGAATAGCTGAACAAATATATTACGCATGCATGAAAAGCTCTTTTGGGGGCTGCCTTATTGTGTCCTCAGCCCTGACAGGTGGTTAACTGTGTTTCTCTCTCCTCTCCCCCTCTCTCTCCCTGCGCAAAGAAAGAGGGATCTCGGACAGAGCGCGCAGCCCAGACTTGGCAAAGGGACCTAGAGGGGAGAGTTACTTTATTTTCCCTTGCCATTCATGCTGGCCAGCCTAGAGTGCACACAGCCTGAAATGCAACCAGATGATCTGATCATGTCAAAAGTAATTAACTTTAGCTTGTGTCTTGCTTGCACTTTACTAACTCCTTCCAAGCCTGTTTAATTTGCATCCTTTCTTCCAAATTTGATTTTTTTTTTGTCCACTTTGTCTCTTTATCCTTTCCCTAACCTCCACCTTTGTTTAAAAAAAAAAATAATCTGGGGTCAAACAATCCCTCTTCTTTCTTCTCCACTGATCTGTCTAATAAACAAACAACCACACAACCTCCCTAAAAACAATTCCTTTCATGAGCTAAGATTTGCACATTTTGGAAAGCTAGGATTTGCAGAATGCAGTATGGTGTTTTATTCATTGCCCTAATTTCATGACTATTTAGCACAGTGGAAACTATGTGGGAATTGGGCAGTGGCTGTTCAGATTCTCAGATGCTGGAGGCCACACGTCTGTTTGCTTGTTTCAGTTATGGTCTCTCTCCCAAGAGTTTCCAAGTTAGACTGTGCAGGTGAAGCATGGAGAAGAAAACATGATACTTTCCTTTTTATTGTCTCCAATATGTATGTCTCTCATCTTACTCAAGTAGGTAAGAATAAAAAATCCTTTTGTCTTTCAGATTAGGTCTTAATGCTACTCCTACCATCTCACTGCAAACCAAAGTGGGGATCCTTTGCTTATGGTAGTGGCAAATTTCTCTGCTAGCTGTTTGACTGAAAACTGTGCAGTGAGTGACTTCAGATGCTGGGAGTTGAGGATCCCGTAACTTTTTCCACTCAAAGCCCCAGTTTGCTTTCCTATTCTCCAGGTTATGACAGGAAGAACAAGCTTCCTTGGAGGAAAGGACTCTGTCAGGGCAATTCAACAGGAGAGTGAATGTGTCCTGGAGTAGATTTCAGCAAATAGCAATTAGCTGTCACCTTAAACTGAGGGTCCCTGAACACACACACTCCCTCAATGCCTGCTGCAAAAGCAGATGCTGCTCACCATCCCTCTGCCTGCCAGAGCAGTGCGTAGGGACCTCTGTCTCAGAAAAAGTACAACAGAATTAGTATTTAACTACCTTGCAGTATTAAACCAGGACCTTCTCTTTTTTTCTACACCTTTTCTTAAAAGGACCAGATCATTAGTCCTCAATCCCTTGACTTTTACCATGCCAACCAACTGACTATGTGCTTCCTTGAGGCTTTAGCCTTTCTGGAAAGGTTTGAGAGGCTCGAAGACAGATGCTGATGAGAGCCCAGGTAGTTGGAAGCACTGTCCCCAGTGGAAGGTCTTCCCTAATGTATGTTCTGATGGTGAGTAGCCAGAAAGATGGTGATGTGTTGGGAGGTGCACTCACTGCTCCTTCTAGATGAAAATACCTTCAGATGCTGTGATCTGGGTGGGGTGGGGTTGGAATTTCCAGGCAGGCAGCAGAGAGGTTTTAATGAATCAGTCACCTGCACTGTGGTGTATCACCCTGTCTGGGAAGTCATACTGTGCCTCCTGCTGCAGTGCTTTGGCCGTGCAGCTATCAACTTCTCGGCACAAACTCATTGCAAGAATACTCCCTATTTGAAGGTGTGGATATATCTTCTTCAAAACCCAGTGTCTTTTCTCTCTGAGTCCTATGTGAATGTGGTAAAAGTTCTGTTGGCAGGGATTAAACTTCGTATCTTTTGGCAGGACCAAAAGCCATGTGATAAAGAAAGAGCAACTCAAATACTCTGTAAGAGTAACTTAGCAAGAAAAAAGTGCAGAATTTCCTTGCAATTTGGGGTTTCTGGAAATACAAAGCTATTTTTGTGGATGTTGATATGGAGTATGTTTGACTTCTGGAGCTCTGACAGAAGAAGAGGGCTGACAATGTTGTCCCCTTGGTTTTACCTTCATAGAGACAGTGAGAAATGAGCTAGCAAGCACTGGTTCATGTGGTCCATATGCTCTGTTCCCATTACTTTGTGTAAATTGGAAAGTCAGATGAAAGAAAGTATTTCTGTTGTCTTTTGGGGATGCTTTTTATCATGTGAGGTGCTTCAGATAGAGATAACCAAGGAGAATGGAGCAATAATGCTTGAGAAATTAATGGCTTCGTGGTCTTATGCATCATGAATATCTCTTCAGGCTTCTCAAGCGTAGGTCTCTGAATTCAGGATGACTGTCTCCCTGCAGAGCCAATGGATTTTGCACTGGATCTTCATTCATGAGAAAGAGTTGATCTCTTTAGAAAACATTTGTCTCCCTGTGGAGACTAGAGCAGGACTACTGTTGTTCTGGGCTTTGTTTGGCCAGCAGCACAGCTTGATGGTGTTCAGATGTGAAGGGCTCTTCCACTTTATCACCAAGAGAAGCTGATGAGGTTCGGATTTCCCTCACACTTGTGAAACTTTCTTGAAATAGCAAAGACCAAAACCTTTATGATGGGAGCTTCCTCAACCTATAGAAAGTACATCCCTTCTCAGAGAATTGTTTCTTTCTGACAATAGGGAAAAAAAAGGTCTTGTTTTCCACCAGCCATGAGATTGGACAGGTATATGGTGGAATGCGTTGCCTTCCGCTTTCTGAAAGCAAATGGAAATCTCTAGGACTAAGTAGAGTGCAAGCATGTAAAGAAAGTTGTAGAAAAGATTTTCCCCATGCCTTTGGCCTGAGAATGTTGCTCGTTCTGTCAGGGCTGAAGTCAGGGGCAAAACTCATGCTAATTTCAGTGCAGTGGGGTTAAGCCCTAGAAGAATTTGAATGTACTTGTCTCTTTTCAGTACTTTGTCAGGAATGTTTTGATACTGCAGGGGAAATATCAAAGACAACTAAAGTTTAGAATTAGATATCCAGGATGTTTGAATGGGATCTTCATAGTCTGAAACAGGTTTTCTCAGGTTTCTTGTCATGCCTGTAGAAATGAGAACTACTTAACAAAAGTCATGTTTTTAGTGGTTGCATTCACATTTTTGGCTCTCATCACGTGATTTTTGTCTTTTTTTTCTGTTTTTCCTTTTCCATTAAAAATGTAAAAGGGTGGAGGGCATCAAATTCTGTGTCTCTAGAAAGGTCTCTGGGGACATGGGATGGGATTTAGCAGATTTAAACTTTGACTTGAGGAAACCTGGCAAGGTCAGGTTGTCTTGGTGCAGGACATGTCTCTTTTTGAGGACCCATGCTCTGGCTACTACTTATCAGACCCAGACAGGTCAGGAGAGAGGAGGTTAATGTAGCTTTCAGCTATGTTTACATCCTCCAGAGTCGTGGATGTCCTGGGATAACGGGTGATTCTCTAATGTCTTTTAAATAGTTCTGGCTTAGGTCTTAAATAGAAGTCTATTCCCTCACCTATCAACTTTTACCAAGCATTCCCTGATGGTACCACACCAAAAAATTGTCTATTCTGCCTTTTTGCTGAAAGTTTACTGCTACTATAGGAAAAAAAATATCAAAAATTCAGCAAAGGGGAATGCATTGAGACAGGAATAAACTACTGCCTTGGGTCAGACCCCCTTTCGAGCAGCAGTTTAAGCAAAGAGGCTGGACTTCCGTGCTGGAGCAGTTAACATCCAGGCCTTTTCCCTGCTGCTGAGCTTATAGCAGAAACAGGAGGGGGTAGGACAGTTACTGAAGCGTGGAAAAGTTTTCATTCATTGCTGTCTGTGACAGCTGGGTGTATGGCAAGTGTCGCCTGACTTGTGAGAGGAAGAACGGAGGATGTTATCTTCTGCTGTTTTCTGTGGTGTCCTTTAGCCAAAGAGAAGGCTTTTTGATCTCAGTACTGATTCCCCAGCCCTAATATTTAAAAGGCTGTTTCAAGAAGGATGAAATAACTGGGATTTATGAAGTGTACTGATCTGAGCATAAGGATCCAGTAATCAGATATCTTTCTTTGGAAAAATTGATTCATAGAAGGGTTTGCATCTGGTTTCAGGCTCCACAGTACAAAATGGGACTGACTCTGGTCTGGACTGGGCTGAGATCAAAATTCCAAACTGGGGTATTTGCACTCTGAGCAGATGGAGTGGGACTGTGAAACTGGGAAAATATATAGGCTTTTACAGAAGATTTAGGAAGACCCTTGCCTTGGCTTAGTTTAAATTTACATTAAATTTTACATTTCCTTGAAGGAGCAGGCAGGGCTGATGTGCTCTGACATACTGCAGCTCCTTTTCACCCTGTTTTTGGTGTCTCCAGGAAGCCAGTACATTTCAAACTTGCTATTTATATTGGGAAACACAAGTAGACTGTCTGGCCACATAGAAAAATCCACGAAGAAAACTAAAGTCATCCACCTGGGCTGGGGATGCTTCAGCTCTCATGCTGGGGATCTGGAGTGTTCCCTGGACTTGGGGGCAGGTGGCCAGGAGGACTGTCCTCCTTCTCCCCCAACCTGTTCACTGTGAAGTACGTCCTTAAGGCAAAAATGACACCTTTAACTCTCTAGCTTAGATGTGTTTTAAATGGTGCTCTCCTGAAGAGCTGCCGTTAAATCATAGGGTTTGTTTTATGACTTGTGTTTTCAAATAAAGCTTTGTTTAAACAAGACAGCCAAGTAATTACTTGTAGCTTTTCAAGAATTGCACTTTGTTTTCTTTTCATCTTCATTTAAATTCCAGAGTGCGCAGGACTCCCATTCTAAAGTAGATTCCAACCATGACTAGAGAAGCTTAGTTATCAGTTATGCACTATAAACAATATATGGGGGGGAGATGTTTTGATCAGAGCTATTCAGTCCTTGCTTGCTAATCTAATTACGAAGAGTAGGTTTCCTGACACAGAGCTGCTTGCATAGAAAAGGCTTTTCTCACACCTTGTGGATTGTTTAGCCAAGCTCTTTAAATGCTTACAGTTTTAAAGGGAAAAAAAAGTCTTTTTGAAAAACAAGTTCCTGTGCAGGGCAATAGAAAGAATTTAGTGGTTGTCAACATGAGTTTGGTATAAGGGTGCTGTGTAAAATGTGGGTTTGCTTTACGTTGACCTTTGGACATAGTAGCCCTAAACATTGTTTTACTTTTTTTTAAGGGTTAAGGAGAGTATGAAAGATAACTGATGCTGGTGACTGTATTAAATTAAACGTGTTCATATGCATGTGTGTGTGTATATATGTATTTATTAGCACGGAGGGAAACGATGCTCCTATATATTTGGGCGCTTATTGTCAGTGCCTGAAGTTCTCCACAGCTCTGAAAGGGCAGCTTTGAATTGCAGCCCCAGCCAAACAGTATTTTTGTGCTGTTTAGTCCCCCGGATTCCTACCAACAAAATAAAGTACCTTGTCGTATAAGGGCCATTGAGCAGGGATGATGGGTTAAGAGCGGGGGTCCAAGGTGGCGGCGTGGGTGCTTGTTTATCAGGGAGGAGTTGTCAGTTGTTGGCTGTGCTGGTGAAAGGAGGGACGCTAGAGTCTGATGGCTGGGAGAGCATTGATGTGAGGTAACGGGGTAATCGGATTGAAAGTTAGCCATGGTATTTATGTCAGTTCACATTTCGTCAAATGAATAATATGAGGTTGCTACCTAGCCCAGGCCTTGGCCCGGGGGTTGGGTTATAAAGAATCTAAGGCCTCATTTGATTCAAATATAAATTAATTCTCACTGGAGCATTGGCTGATTAATCTATTTGCATAATAGTAGAAAAACTGCAGTGTGCTTACTTTTGCAGGGATTTGGACAAGAAAAGCTTTAAATTCATTTGAAAGAATATTGTGTGAGAAGTCAGGGAAGCAAAAGCACCTCTATAGGGCTCCTGAAGCCATTTCTTTTTCCCCCGACCCTGATGTGCAAAACCGAAGGCTAAACCTGTTCACACTGAAGCCTGACACCCTCCTGAATGAAAATTGTGTTCTGATGTCTAGTTACACTTACATTTTTGTTTTTTGATGTAAATAGTGTTGCTTTCAGTAGTTAGGACAATGGCATCCTTTATAATTTCTGATAGTCAATAAAAATGAAGCCTACATTAAAAAAAAGCATACTGTGTAGGTGGAGTAAATGCTGAACTGCAGCGAAGCTATGTGGGGAGATAAAGAACTAGGAGAACCAAATTCACATGAATGTAAATGGTATTTGTTTGTAGGCCTGGTTATCATTTGCTGCAGGGGAATGAAAGACCACGGTTCTTCTGGCCACACTCAGCTTAGCAGTGCAGCAAGGGAAGGAGAGCCAGTGGGTCTCAATGCTGTTACCAGCAGAGGTTTGAAGAGAAAAAGGGCTTTTTCTCCCGCTGCCCCCCAACAAGTCTCTCCAGCATTTCACTTTTGGAGATGACCCCCAAAGCACACCCCTGTAGAGTACAATATGCGGGGGGGATGTGCACCCACACACATGCACAGTCACACAAACATGTTACTCAATCACGTCCCATTTTCCCTAAATTTTCAGGTGAAATACCATGCATCTCTCTTGCCTGTATAATGTATTATGTAGGGTTTGGGTTTTTGCTTTGTTTTTTCTCACTATCCACATGACTGTAGTGTTTGACTGGCAAAGGATTTTGTTTGCACACAGATACCGAGGCCATTCCATGAATCATGTTTGGGTCCATCGACTGGACAGAATTGTTAAAAAATTCACAAAACACAGCAGTGAGACATTTAAAAAAATGATCCAACTCCTGCTCTCATTAAAGTCTCTAGGCATTTTGTCAGTGAGAAAAAAACATGCTCTAATTCAGCAAAATGTAAACCTTCCTGTAAGGATATTAGGGTGCAGTTATAGGGAATCAGTGTGCATCTGTATATGGGGCACATACAGGTTTATATTCTCTAGAGTTAGTTGAGTATTTGCAGAAAAGTTGGGTTGCTACTTGGAGTTGCTTGAGTTTTAAAGTGTCCGCTAAGATTAAAGATGTCAGGGTTTCATAGTGAACATGCCCCTGCTGCAGACTACCAAAGTATTCATGCAGGGTTCAGAGGTATCTGCTAATACCCAAAGACTTCAAGCACAAACATGGGGGTAGGAGATGTCCCACCTATCCTCTTCAGTTAAGGATTGAGACAGCTCACAAAGGCTATTCCAAATTGAAGCCTTTGAATCTAGACACTTTGGAAGAATCAGATTGGTGTTGTGGATTATATTTATGCTAAAGAAAATGATGCTGTAAAAATCGTTCCTGTTCTAAGTAGAAATATTGTAATTTGTAGATCATCTGTAAGTGCATTCACACATGGGAAATGGGGTTTTGTAGGAGTGCTGCCATCTGCACCTGAACTTCAGTATTTGTGGACGTCTCAGGTATGCACAGTTCAGGTCAGATCTTGTGCAGAGGCTTCCTTGATGGCAGTGGTATTGTCCTGACTTAGGGACCTCTCCCATCACGACAATTCAGCCAGTTTGGCAGCTGGCTGTTGCTGGATGGAGGAGATCTGGTTCCTCCTGCCTCATCCCCTTGTTCCTAGCTGTGTAAGCCCATGGGTCGTCTATGTCAGCTCTGGTGCTTAGCGGGTCCTGTGCTGACCTGACTCAGTATTCTGGCAGAAAATTAACCCGAGGAAACAAAAATAAGTAGTTTTCAGACGGTGTAGCAAGCTGTAGCCCGGTGCAGGGTGCCATGTGAGGGCTAAAGGCCATGAGAGGGAAGGACTGCAGGGCCAGCAATAGTGGCAGGGATGTGGCAGGTTCCTCAGCTTTTGCTATGTGCAAGACATTACATGAGCTCAGGCTAGAATGTGTAACTTCATATTTATTTATTAAATTCTTTGACTACTGCTTCTAACTGTTGAGCTTCGTTTTGATTTTTTCCCCTATTTTTCTTTCCTTAGCTTAGCCCACCAATACTGTGCTTTTAGTATAATTATTATTTGGACCTGACTTTCACCCTGTTGATTGCTTTTCAGAGCAATTTGGGAAGGATGTGCTGTTCGTTACTTGAATGGCGTCTATTTTTCTGAGCTGGGAATTAGGTGAAAGATCTTGACAAACTGCCATTGAAAAAAGAAAGATGTGGTCAAAACAGCTTATTTATGTAAAAAAACCCGCTATAGTGCCTGTATGTTCACTGTTGCAAGATCAGTGTCTGAAAGCACAAAACAAATTGATCCTAGCCATGGTCATAAAGCAACTACACTGCAGTATTTTTGTGGTTAATTCTTGTGGAAGGGGAATGTCTGGGATCTGCAGAAGGTTGGGCCATACAAGCAAATGACATGCCTGATTAACAGAACGTTGTTACGAGATAATAGTGACTCTGCTGTCTTGCTCTGGTATTTATGAAGAATAAACAAGACCTAGAAAAAGCCAAGACATCTGCTTTCTGAACAGAAGCCCTCAGTCTGTTGACAACCTTCTAGTCCAATTACTCCATGTCCTTTACACCCAATGATTGATGTAGGTCTGATCATTTAATCTGGGGGAAGTTGAAGGCAAATGAAATGAAGCCTCTGTGCTTGTCTGACCGATCTGGATAACATACCCATTTGAATTAGTCGTGAGTACTTAAGACAAATAGAAGACTTGACTTCTATTTCTCTTGATGCAGTGGAAGGAAGAGACGCTTAACACACCGAAGACGGTACAAGGCACCAAGGCTCCTGGGTGGTTTTTATGGTCCTATCTGCAGAGTAAAATGATGTAAATTGATTATCTTTACTGAACCTCTCTTATTCTTTCCATCGGGTCTGGCTATAACATCTATAGTATTTCAAGAATTTTTTTTGAGACTTAATTAAGACATGGATCTACTTCTTTTTTCCGTACTTTACCAGAAATACACGTTATGTTAATTATGCTTACAGCTTAAAGGAAAGCTTTAGCTTTGAAGGGTTTTTGTTTCTCTATTATACATTTGATGCTTGCTATATAATTATTGCAGTTTAGATACTAACTGATTAACTTGCATAGCATTATGGGAGAATAGCAGAAAAGAAAGACATGCTTTTCTCTCCTTCCCTGCTGTCATGTCAAGATTCTGAAGTAATATTACATGGGACAATAATAATGACTATAAAAAGGCTGTTGGATGGGCACTGTTGTTTTGTCAAAGTTGCTTCAAGTGTTTACAATCCACCTGTCTATCCAGGTTGTACAACAGAAGTTGTGATGCTTGGAGGGTGCTGTTAGATGGAGAGGCTGAGGTCTTCCTAGCAGCTTGTGGGTGCTGGAAGGCAGGGTCACTCTCCTGTTTGTTTTGACCACATGAGCCTATGGCTTCTCTTGCAGCAGTTCTGGCACTCATTTGACCCCTCTGTGAACCTGTTTGGTTCACTAATTCAACAGGAACTTCACTAAGGAAAAAAATAAAAAAACCTCAATTTTTTTAAATTGGGGTTTGTGGTTGAACAAAAGGAATTAGTCCAGCTAGGGACACTTTAAATTTGATTCCTCTTTTCAGTTTAAAATATGGTGTGAGAGAGATCCATGTCAGGAAATTAAAAGTAACAATCCCTCTCCAAAGTTAGAAGGGGGTGCGTCTGACCTTCTTCAACCAGACTTATCAGTCAGAAATATTTGGTCCAGGGTATATTTGAAAGTGATGAGTTTTGTACTCTTTTTTCCTATTTTTTCCTCACCCTTTATACTTTTCTTGATGTCTTTCTATTCCAGAGTTGTCACAGAGAGAGATGTTAGGGTGAGTGTAATAAATCCAAAGTGAAAGGCCAGGTGGGCATTTCTGGGCAGGAAAGCCGCAAGTACAGTCTGCATGAGAATCCAGTTTTACTCCATACAAGCTGTTTACTCCCAGTTGCCTTTGGTAAGGGCTTAGATTGGGTAAGCAGGCAGGTCAGATTCTGAAACTGCAGAAGTAAAGGTATCAGATAGGTCTTTGTATATTCTTCTTGAGCTTTTTGAATGTAGAAACACCAGTTACAAAGCCAAGCTTGCAACCAGGCTTCCTCACTGGTCTCTGTCCACCCTAAATTTTGTGTTTCACATTGTTTGTTGGTTGGAGTTGAACAAACCTCTGTTTGATGTTTCTAGCCCAGCTCATTAGTGGTAAAAAGGAAACAAGGAGCTTTTCGTGTCTGCTGGGTAAGTCAGATATATGACATGGAGAGAAATGATCTTCCTCTCAGAGCTGTAGGAAGTTGAATGGCAGAAGTAAATAACCAACAATGGGATATGCTCAACAATATTTATGTGAGCTTTGTGCTCTCAGATCCACTTGGATGGCAGTGAATTGTCAGTTACTATATCAATCTGCCAAGTATGAATAGCTCTCAAAGAGCTTGAAAGTTCTCAGGTTAAGGCATCTGTAAAGCTGATAGAGATCATGCATGATATTGGTATGACCTCATTCTGAGGGCGTATAAATTAAATCATTCCTAAGCAAGGGCATTGGCTTGCTCAGCAATGTTCACATAGAAACATGAGGCATTTTGCAAATAGGCAGATACCCTGGTACTGCCTGTCACCGTGGCTGACAGAGCTTTAGAATTTTCACTGAATTGTCTTTATTTGACAGAAGACATTTTTGTGAGGGAGTGGAATTTGTATTGTATCTGTGGCATGATCTAGTCTGAAACATTTTGGGTGCACAAAATAGAAAAGTGCCGTTCACCACTTACAGATGACCACATCTAAAGCGGGGGGTTTTGGCAGTGATTTTGAAATAGTGGCTAGCCATAGATTACAGATTATTTACCTAGTTACAGACAGTTGAGCTCTAGGTGGATTATAGGCTTCTCAGTTGAACCATATGGTATTAATACATGGTACTAATACTTTCTATCTTTTCCCGTTGCCTTCTATGGCAGGTGGACAGCTATTCCATGGTACTCCTTTCAGAACTGTAGGTAGCTTTGATCAAGTCTAAGGTGCTCTTGATTCACTAAAATAGCCACAGCTGATCGAACTCACTTCTGAGAGAAGATCAAGTAGTAGTTCATCAGACAGCTTGCAAACCTTTCTCTTTAGTGGACAGTATTCCATTTTAGTTGTTTTTCAGTGTTTTTCTTCTCATTGACAAAAAGGTGATCCTCCATGTTCATTATAATCTAGGTATCTTCCATGCTGTACCTTTGGACAAGTAGCATACTTGTGTTGCTAGCACGCTGTGTTGTCATCCTGGTAAACATCTATTGGAAATTATTTGAATCTATTTTCAAGCAAATGCTATAGATGCAGCTCTCAGTGTGCACATTTGTAGCGTATTGGAGCTTTGCACCAGTGCAACTGAGCAGTTACTTTGGTTTTTTTCCAGTAATCTTTATGCTCACTATTGTGAAGATAAATGATATGCATGAAGATACGATATATTCATAAACTAACTGTGTGGTATGCTCAGGACTTGTGAGCTGGATGGGGTGCAGCAATAGGAAGCTCCAGGATGGTTTATTTAAGTTAACAGATACACAGTTCCCTTCTCTGAGGTTCTGCCCTATTTTTCTCTTGTGTTGTGGAGCTCTGCTGTTCTCCTTACATGGAAGAGTGTGCGTACCCTCTTGTGCTAAGAAATTCACACGGATAAATGAATTTTCTGCTACACAGCATCATCTCCCCAGGATCCTGTGACATCTCTGACTTTTAGACAAAAAACTTGTGAAATTTCTGGGTTTGACCCTACATGAAAAGCTTATTATCCCATGCAGACAGATCACAGAATCATAGAATGGTTTGGGTTGAAAGGGACCTTAAAGATCACCTAGATCCAACCCCCCTGCCATGGTCAGAGGCAACTCGCACTAGACTGAATTGCTCCAAGCCCCATCCACC
>VZRW01008910.1:170-31598 GCA_013398125.1 Aegotheles bennettii | reverse complement strand
TTTTTAATATATATTTTTTTTCCAGTAAAGGTAGAGAGGAAGGGTGGATTTGTTGGTACCACTGTGCTGTTGCTGTGCAACAGCAAAGTTGCTTTGAACTGCATAAGCCACAAACGATATAGCCTTAGCTGATTTTTATAATCCAGTGCACATGTGTGCAAGTCATAAATGGGACAGATATTAATTCAGCTCCAACCTCTTAAAAATCTTTGTTGGTTTAACAGATATTACTTGTTTTGTAAGGAATAGGCAAATAGGTTACTTACAGGATTATCTAACACATAATTCCAATTTTGAAAGAAGTATTTTCTTTTCAAATGCCTAGCATGTAGCAAATTAAAATAACGAACAGATAGCTGTCTTACTATGGCATAATAGAAGGAGCAAATGGCAAAGTTTTTGAGAAAGTATTTATTTATTCTTTTAGAAGAAGTTTTTTATTAATGTCCTTCCCATATACACTACCCTTCCCAACTGTCTTTCACTCTCTCTCATTAACTTTATATCTGGCTCCAAAAGGACATCAATTACTCAGAATAAGAAGTCACACAAAGCAGCTCTGCTCTTCTCTTTCTCCTCGCCTTCTCCAGCAACTGAACCAGATGTGGGTCTCAATCGGCCTCAAGTGCCCAGAGCACTACAGAGGGGAAAACTGGTTTCTAGTTCTAGAGGGCTGCTGGATCAGCGAGTCTGAAAACTAATTGAGAAGGGAAAAGTGGATAGTAGTGGACGTGGGAGCAAATCAAACGGCTTCAGTACTTCATGCACAAACACACACCTGCCTCTTCAGACTTCTCTCTGACTGAAGTAGCAGTGAGACCAGACAGGGCCTAGGACCAAAAGATCCTTGCCTTTTTAACTTGTTTGGCTTCAAGAGCTATTACCTTTTTATTTTCTGCTAAATTTTCTGTAGTGTGGAGGGTACTGCTTTTAAATATATTGATCATTTTCTTTGCAGAACAAGACTTTTAAGATGTATTGATAAAGTCATAGATAAAAGTAGTAATATTTCAGCTGTTATAACCTGAAGGTATGAGAGCAGCAAGGATTGTGATCAACAATAAAATTCTTTATGAGACCACTGATGTAGCAGGAAAGAAAGAGGATTTTTTATTCAGCATTCCTGAAAAGACTTAGCTGACCTTTCCCATTGCATTAATGTTAAGTGTAATGGGAATTGTTAAGGGTACTCGTCTCATATTATTCTGCAGAGGTTAACTGCTGGTCACCTCCTTCTGCTGTCACCTCTCTACTCCACAGGTATTAACTATTCTTTTATCTCAAGTGGTCTGATTGAATATCATAATTACATTGTTCTCAGAGCAACTGTAACTGGTGTTTAGCTTGGATTTTGTTGCTTCTTGTCAAAGCTGATCAAAGGATCCTGAATATGTGTGTGAATATGCATGCATATGTGTATGCATTGTCAAAATCTGTCAGCTAGAAACTACCAACAGCTACTAAAGATAGGCTTAATTCTAGTACCTTTTGTTTGCGTATTGTCTGTCTATGTATCCATCTTTCTGTTGATCTGATCTATCTATTAGGATAGTGTACAATAAACTTTGACATCTATATGTTTTACAGTGTTGTTAGTTGTCTTGGTTTTCGCAGTTAGGGCAGACTGCAAGCCCCCAAGACAACATTCTATTGCTTACTTCTCCCCAAAGGGAAGAAAATAAACAATGCACATGGTTTGGAGATTGAAAAACAAACCATACAAATTTAATGAAACAGGGAAAAAGGGATAACAGGTAAAAAGGGAAATGGAAGGTAAAAAAGGATAAATATATTTACAAAATCCCGAAACCAGGAGTCCAGGGAAGAAAGAATTCTCCTCTCTCATCTGCCAAAGAACTCCATCGAAGAGAGAAGAAGGAAAAAAAAAACTGATAAAAACAGCCGCTTCTTGCTCTGCCGCTCGCCCTCCCCTCAGGAATCCAAGCCGCAGTCCAAACAGAGGGAAGGAAAAAAACTTAGCTCAGTATTTTTTTCACCTTATCATCAAGAAGGTTTGATATGGAATAACTCGTTCGTTTCCGAGACGGACAAAACTTCAAACTATAACATTAGTAATGAATTGTTAAATGATTTAAGTTACTTTTTTCCTTCATAGCTTGCACGAAATGGCTGGTTTTGATTCTTCACACAGTATGGTTTTCCCTTTGATTTCCTCCAGCCATAGATACAGTATTGGAAAAGTTTTGTTTAAAGGAATTCATATTGTATATTATATATTCATGTGTGTTGAAGTATGGCATATCAGCATGGTGGAGTTTTACTAGAAAACACTACTAAAATGACATAGCAGGACATGAGAGGCATAAGCGATCAATTAGTTATATAAACAATTGACAGTTCATACATCTTGTTTTGAAAATGCATCTCTTTCTTTTCATATAATCTCCATAAGAAGAATAATACAATGTATGCATACTATGTTATGAGATAATCACACATAAGGTCACTCTCCTTTATAAATTTGAAATAAAATGGAATAATGAATTGTTATGTTTCCCCCATTACAGATGGGAATAACTTATATGAAACCACTTTTTGTCAAATGAGAAAGCAAAACAAAGCAAATATAGGAACAAAAACCATTCTAGGCAAGTACACTCCAGTACATACAGTATATACAGAGCTAGTCCTTTTCCAGAGTAGAAAGTCCGAGACCAGGGCTACACAATACTTGTGAGTACTGTGCATATATCCCCAAGCTAGGACTCAAAGAAAGCTCTGGCACAGTAGAGTTTTTAGCATTATGCCAAGACTAATCTAACCAGGCTGAGAGACAGACCATGCAGTCTGAACCCAGTGAGGTGTGGATGCCACCATACAGATTCTGGGATCAGAAGACTGTATCTGCATATTGCTGTCCCAGCAGTGTTGGACTGTAGCTATGTATTTAAAACAAAACAGAAAACCGACTCAGCAGGCAAGTTCAGCATTGAACTTGTGATCATTTACATTGTTTAACTGATGGCACCATTCTTCTTAACACGGCATTGGCCACTGTCTATCACCACCCTGAGATAATGTCCAGAGCTGGTTCAGAAGAGAAGTCTGTCTACAGGTAATATGTATAAGATTGTGCCAGGCCTTAAACAACCTTCCAACAAGACAGGCTTTACATCACCAGACATCCATCCTTGTCTCAAAGCAAAGCAAAGATAGCTGTGATTTCATGTTATGCAAATACAGCTCTCATATTAACTATGACACTTAGAATGGCAAATCAAGACTTACGAAATACAGGAATTGTCTTTTTACCTTACATCTAATCAAGGTCCAAATGTTTTGGTGTGGTCATTAACATTTTCTGCTGCTTGGCTTCAGGGCCAAATAATGGTCCCTGGCTCTATTTTTTGAGCAGCATAGACAGATACACATCATTATAAAAAGACAAATAAGGTGCAGTGCAACAAAGCTTCTGTTTAACCTTTAATATATATTCAATTACTTTAAAAACAATTTCTGCAGACAAACTAAATTTCACAGGCTAGAAAACTAGCTTTAACCTGGAATGTACACTACTCTTTCTGTCATATAACAAATTTAATATTGTTCTAATGCATTTTCAAATGAGCAATTTAGATTTAGTTTGAGACATAAAGATTTCTATCAGGGAACCAGAGAGTAATATCCTAGTGAGAGATTTTTTTAGACTGATATTGATCCTATCAATTTCTATCATAATTTGTAAGCTGTTCAAGAAAATACATCTTCTAGAAACTTTACAGAAAAGACTTTTGAGTTACAAAACAGTAGAAAATTGGTATTATAAGTTCTGCTCTCTACTGATCCATAGAGAACGGGGGTGTTAGAGTCCTTAGCTGCAAAGGCATGGATTTTTAGTTCAAGGTTTTAATACAGGTCTCCAGTTTGATCCTCATGTGTCACGCCAGTCTAAGCCTGTCATGAAGACACATTTGTAAAAGTGTACAAAACAGTGCAGAGAAAAATCCAGTCTGAAGTAAAAACAAGTCAATCAATATTGTTTCAGAGAAATAGAAGCCTGTAATAAGTCATGAAGGATTAATATTAATTTACAACTCGGTGCAAACAAAACAGAGGAATCATGCCTGAGTCCATGACCCTCCAGCTGCATTGTTTATTTTCAGAGCTGTTTTCCTTCCTGAGACCTGTTGAGATTTTAAAAAATTATTTATTTATTTTGGAAAAATGTACTAAACTGTTTCTCATAGGAAACATGTTTCTGATGGTTTTAGGGAAAAAGATTGATATGTCTTTTTACACCCTGATTTCAGTTTGTGGGCAGTGGTGTTTTTTTCCTGTTTCTCTCAAGCATTCCATCATTTGCTGACTCACTGAGAGTCCACAGAATGCTAGATAATTATTTATTTTCTTTGTAAAGCTACATACATGTGGTCAGAACAATTTCAGCACAGAGGTACATTTATATTTAATGTTCTGTGGTTCTTCGTGGATTTAATTTAGAAGTAATTCTGTCCTGTTTGGGTCTTCTCCCTCTCTTTGCAATTTCCTTTCATGATATAAGTTATACCTACATCAGTGTATTGATTTGCTGAATACCTCTGATATTTGAGGGTGTGTAATCTTCATTTGTTGCTCGCAGCCATTATGATGGCTGAGATTCTATCACACCATCTGTTTGAAACTTAGATCTTACTTGAAGATTAGAGGAAAAAAATGCTATCATCAGAACTGAAATTTTTCAGGTCAAATGAGTATCATTAAAATGTACAAGGCAGAACCTGACAGATAATTTGGGATCCATTTTTCAGCAATAGAAGCTAATTACACTGATCTTACAAGTGAGCCTAGAGATTCCTAGAAAGAGTATATTTGGTTGTTTTTCATTGGACAACTCACTGTAAGAAACCCTAATACTTGATATTAAAGTAATGCTTCATAAGATCTGCAGTATGGGATAATAAATAACTGGAAAATTCTGGTGCTCCTAAGATGAGGGAGTTTGTTAAGAGAACTATTTGGAGAGATACTGCAGCTGTAGTGAGAACTGTAGTTTTGGACACAGTGACTAGCTGCTGCTGCTGCTCTCATCCTGTGCTATTCCCTCTTGCTACCTGTTCTCCATTTGAGTGCCATTCAGTTTGAACTGCTAGAGGAAGAGATCAGCTTAGTTAAATGTAGTGTATTACTCCATTTCATGACTAATTTTCAGACCTTATAATTTTGTGAAATTTAAAATTATTTGAAAGAATATTTTGCAAGTGATTACTCTGCCTAGGTTGAATATTTTCTACTTATGGAAAAATACATTGTTTCATTTGCATTCAAAACCAACTTATAAACATTTCTGGAAATGGCAGGTTTTTTTCTGTGCTTTGTGATACACAGTTTGGTAAATAGGTGGATAACATTTGCATTGAGGTTAAATATCTGTACATTCTTCTTGTTCAAGGAGAGTCTGGGATGACTCTCCTGAGTTGTGAGGTTCAAACTGGACCCCCTTGCTTTTTAAACTCCTTTTCAGAGAGGAGTCTAGGTGCAGCTGGATCCAATCTTAGCCTCTGACCGTAAAGAAATATTCTGACCCCGGGTTCTGTCATGGAGTTGGTTTATTGAAGCTCAAGCTGGCTGTCTCCAAAGAGGGACCCCGCCCATATTTTACCTGTGTCTTTTAAGGTCTAACAGTCTGACCACGCACTTGTTTACATGACGTGCACATGGCTATCCATTCAATTATCTTCCATAATTACACCTTCCCTTTCTGACTGGTTCCACCCTCCTCTGTCCAAGGGTCCTCATCCACCATTAGTCACTTCTCATCAGGATAATTCTGCAACAGTCCAATTTCTCCAATTTAAGTTTTGATCAATCCATCTTACCATTGTATATGATCATTTTGAGTAATTATCTCACTGTCTACATCTTGTTTCAATATTATTCCAGGTGACAGAATAAAAATTTAACTAAGATTCAGTCACAGGAGTTCAGTTAAATTTTAATCAGAATTGCAGCCTAAGGCCTCAACATTCCTGCTACTCATGCTAAGTTAAGCTACTTATGTCAAACAGTTTTCAGTTTGCCCAATCTTAAACATTTATCCAACTAATTTTAATATTCCTTTAATCAATGTATTAACCTCAATATTCCTATAGTCAAACCATTTTTATTTTCAACACCTCTGCAGCAAACAACCCTGATATTCAGTACAATGTTCTGTAGTCTATGTGAAACAAGTAGTCTATAGAAAAAAATAGTTATAAACAATTAATGAATGCCTAGGTTCACAAAAGTCTTGTAAAATAAAGTTACACAAGCAGCTTCAAATTTATCATTTCTTATTGTATCAATAACTGGTTTTATGTCATCTGTAGTGTGGTAGCATGGTTTCTGGGGAAGTCTGCACATATTTTTGACATGCATTTGATAACTACAAAGATTTATATGATGTCTACAATAGGAAATTGACAGATTTCTCATTTCTTTTGAAACCTGGCTGTCACTTTCCCAAACCCTAGAGAAGGAATTCATAACACCTATTTTTAAAAATTCACACTGTAAAAATTTCTATCTGAGCTAGTCACTATATGTTCCTTTTATAGTTGTTCCTTAACAGAGACAGAGAAGCATTTTTAGATACATTTCATCTGCTTTAGATGCCTATTTTGACATTAAATGAATTGTGTTCCAGAAGTGCATATTTTTTCTCTAATAATGTGAAATTAAGTTTAGGATGACCATCTCAGGTGTAGAAGTCTGCAGTGTAGACAACTGCACTCAATACAAAGTCTGCTACAGGAAACCACTAAGGGAAACTTCTGGTCTATCTTTGTAGTTTATTTCATTGCACAGATTTGACTTGGAACAAGTTCTGTCTTTCTTGAATGTAAGGCTAATGCTTGCTTCTGTGATTTAATCTAGAATGATACGGTTATTTATGCATCCATTTGCTATTATTAGCCTCAATGTCTCTCTCTTTTTTATGTTTGCTGCTGATTGTGGAAGGAGGTAGTAAGCATTTATTAACTAATTATCTCTTATTAATAGCCAGTCCTATTACGGAAGGAAAACAAGCTTCCTTAGTTTGTTCATTTTCATTTCCTCCTCATTAACACATTGCCCTTGTCACTCATGGAAGAAACAAAAGAGTCTGGAGTGCACAGCAGCCACAAACTCTACTATTTTCATTTGAAACTAAGAGAGCTTATCACTTCAGAACAGCTTAGGGTCTACTATCTTTCAAAATCAGCTACCCTCCTTTCTGTATAGAAGCATATTTTGCATATCCTTTAGGAGCTGTATCTTTAAGATCTTGTAATCTGTTATGGAATCTGAGTTGCATTATAGCAAAGGGGAAAATATAGTACTTTGAAACTGCAGTTCAATTTCTTTGAAGTCCCAAGGTATTTAGGTTTTAATTCTATGGAGGACGGGGGGTTGTGGGGAAAATATTCATATTACAAATGGAATAATGACTGCAGCTTTTCATTTGAAAAGACTGTATTAACCCAGATATCTACCAGTGAGTCACTGATAACCAGACATGGAGTAACACTCATGTGAGTAGAATTCCAGTCCAAGAGGGGCTTCTGCATCTGAAGAGGTGCTGGCAATCACAGTCTTTTTGGAAAGTCTTGTTGAAGGTGATTTGGGATTTAATTGCAGCTTGCAGTCATATAAGAAATTTCTTTTTTTCATAGCAGTCACATTTTGCTGCACCGCCTTAGAAGTGAGTAACAAGAAGGCTCTTTCTCATATTTTACACAACACTGCTGCAATAGAGACACCATTCCTGACATGTGACAAGGTGATCTATGTAAAGAGTGCAGAATTGCTAAGAAGAGGAACTTGGAAGTTGCAAATGCAGGGGGAGATGACACTTTTGGATGTCCAGATACCTTTCTGTAGAAAATGTATAGAGAGAAGTGCTGACTAACTGGATTCATTTGCTAGATGGTCACTAGAGAAAATAGATCAACAACATTAAAGACTGAATACTTTCACTAAATATCTCTTGCCTCTGGGAAACATTTCAGTTTGAAAAGAACAACTTCTGGAGTAAAGTATATTTTGTGTATAGCGTTTTAATCTGTTCCACATTTTGGTGGAGTTTCAGTGGCAGGCCAATAAATGTGCAAGTGATAATAGGCATGATAGCTATGATTGATTCTTTTTGTTTGTTTGTTTGGGGTTTTTTTGCTACATGGTAGACATACACTTTGGCATTCAAAAGATTTTAGTATACATTTCAAGAAGGGATCGATTCCTCCTAGATGAAAGGGACTAATCAAGTTAAAGGGGTTGATTTAGTGCTATACCAAGTAAGTGAAGTCAAGGGATTCATAAAAAATATATTAATGAAGATATTTTTTTCAAGATTTCTAGATGCCACAAGCTCCCTTTGCATCTGCATTACCATAATTGGAACTGGGACTTATTTAGCACTATTCAAGTTCTTATAATGGGTCTGATTATTATGTCAGCCTAAGATTTGTTCACCACAGTAGGGAGGTCTAACAAAGTATGAGCTAAGACCACTAAGATTCCATGGATAAGAAACTCATTTTAGACTTTATGCAATATTTTTATGCAATATTTATCAGAATCTGCAATGAAGGCAAAAAAATATTTTCCTGAAGAATTTATTTACTATACTTTTTGCAGATTATCTTAGAACTATAATAAAGGAGGAATTATTTGTTCATCTTCTTTTTTTAAGGGAGATTAATTAGAGGATTTTTTATTGTTATTTTATGAGAACTGTCAAGTATGCATATAAATCTGTTGTACTGAAAACCTATTGCAGCCATATTCTTTATATACAGGCCCAGACCACAGATAGTGAAACAAGAAGAAACATTAAAAATGTAATTCCTCCTATTACTTCTTAAACAAATGGTCTTTCACGGAAATCCAAGGGATTCTAATTTCTAGCTCACATTAACTCTTTCCTGTTTCTTGATCTGCGTTTCACTCTGTGGGACCAAGCAGAGAAATGTTCTTTGGTTCTCATTCTGCAGGAAATATATACTGAAATCCCAAATGATGTTTCTCCCTCTATTTAAAGCCCTAAAGAGCCTCTAAAGACTGTTCTTGGTGCAGTGAGGCTGATTGCAAAGATAAACTCATCTGTGCTTCAGTTTCTCATATGAATAGAAACCCTGTAAATAAAATGCAATGAAATTAACTCAATCTAACACTACATAGCTATCAGAAATATTTCATAGTAAATGCAATGAGATTCTCACAGAAATGGATTAAGAAACGCCTCTGTTTTGCTCTTTTCAGTGATGTCCAGTGGTAGGACAGGGGGGAATGGGTGCAAGTTGGAACATAGGAGGTTCTGGGTGAACATAAGGAAGAACTTTTTCGCTGTGAGAGAGCACTGGACCAGACTGCCCAGAGAGGTTGCAGAGTCTCCTTCTCTGCAGACATTCAAAACCCAACTGGATGCATTCCTGTGTGACCTGCTCTTGGTTGTCCTGCTCTGGTAGGCAGGTCAGACTAGATGATCTTTCGAGGTCTCTTCCAACTCCTAACGTTCTGTGATTCTGTGATCTCATTTGAGTTATCTGCACAGTCTCCATTAACAAAGCAGCAAGCACAGCATTAATACTATAAGCAGCTGAATGAGGTACAGATACAATTTTCTAATTCTGTGAACCTATTTGGACCTCCTGCATTGGTTAAAAAACAATATTTGTACATCAACACAATAGCAATTCATCATTATATCTTCAGAAAAAAATCTGAGTAGTGTAATTTACAATTAAAAGATCCTTTTTGTGTCAAGTGAAACAGCCCTTACATTATCACTGAAACTTCCTTGGTAAAATTTTGCATCCGTTGTCTTCTGTGTGGACACAATTATTTTCATTTAAACACATCAAATAATATTTCTCCGTTGGGTAATTGTGGAAGCCTTTACTTCATTGAGCTGCTTGGTTTATTATGCTCTTTTTTCTTTCTTCCTTTTTCTTCTTTCCTTTTTAGTTTCCAGGAAACAGTCTGCATTATGAGTGAAGATACTTGCTGCTTTTCTTGAATTTAAAACAACTTCTTTATTAAATAACGCATACAATTACTTTTCAAGCCCTTTTCCCATATTTATTCTCAATCTCTAACACAGGAATATTTGAACTATGGCTTAGGTGTACGTAGACCCCCCAGGGACAATTAGTTTAATTCTGTTTATGGTATTGCATGCCTGTTTCCCAGATCACATTTTTGGGTCCTGTGTTCAACACTATAGCTGGTACATGTTTGGTCACAGAGCGACAGAGGATGTGACATCTCCAGTACCATTCTATATTCTTTCTCATGAACTTCTATAATTTCATCATTCTGCTTCAGGAACTTTATCCAGCTCAGCCAAGGAGTAGGAAAAACTAGTATGTGTATAAAAGTCAGATATATAGTATAGATACTAAATACCTAGTCTTGTAGAGTGGGAGAGCAGTACTCAGGCTTTCTTGCTCATAGAAATGCATATGTGACGGAGAGGACTGTTTTACTTTCTTTAGTCTATTTATAAAGTAGCAGGACCAGTTTTGTTAAACTATTTCTCAATCAGAAAAAATAAGCTACTATCCTGCTTCTCTGTGGTTCTTTCTGGTTTTCACTTTTTCCAGACCTCACAACATTTAGCTCTTCTCTAAAGATGTATCATCATCTGATCTTTCACTTGCAGTCTGTTTGTTTTATTATTTGCTGAAAGAGGAAAGCCTTAACTTTCTTAAGAAAGTTTTTCTTAAGAAAACACTTAAGAAACAGAATGGGGAATGCTATACAGACCTTTTTTGTGCTTGTGTGTCTTATATTGCATTATCTAAATGATTATAAGTTTATTATTTGGTCTCAGTTATGCTTTCTGAATGCTAGCAATAATCACAGCTTCCTTTCTAGACATATTCTAATCTATGTTGTTAGAGTTGTTTCACTTCTATTTTCTGAACTCTTTCCTAAATCATGTCATTTTCACTGCCTTTCCTTCAATAATTTTACAATTAAAATATTTTTTAAAAATTATACTGGCTCCATCATGGTAAAATTTTTTATCATGCCGTCATCATCTGCTCTTCGTATCTTCCTCTTTCTTTATTGCATTTTTCACTGGACTTTATTGTAATCAATCAGTACAGCTGTCTTTTCCCATCCTATTTCATCACATTAAGCTGTTTTTCCTTCTCTAACAAGCCAACTGTATAAATCATTATTTGTCTTATCTACCTCTTAACAAAAAAGCTTTTCTAGTCCTCCACCAGAAAAAGATTCCTGGTGTCAGGTCATTTTGTTTTGCTATCTTAATAATTTCTCACTAAAAAAAATCTTACTACATACATCTAAGGACTATATGAGGGAAACTTTATGTGAATAAGGCCTATCAGTCAGTGTTTTGTGACATTATTTGGTTTCATATTCATGTAAACTGAAGATGGCTTTGAAAATTTTTAGAATAATTGGTTCATAATTTTACTTGTAGTGAGAAGAAATAAAAAAAGTCCGATGTACCTTTGTATGGCTTGTATATTTCAGATCATGAAATAAATAATTTTCTGCACAATGAGAGTGCAATATAACTTAAAAACAGGAGAAAGGAAGGTTCGGGAAGGTTCGGGAAGGGAAGGGTCGGGAAGGGAAGGTTCGGGAAGGGAAGGGTCGGGAAGGGAAGGTTCGGGAAGGGAAGGGTCGGGAAGGGAAGGTTCGGGAAGGGAAGGGAAGGGAAGTGCAAAAAAACCCCTCCAGTTGCTCACCACCAACTGAAAGATGCCCAGCCATTCTCCGAGCAACAGCAACCCTGCCAACCTCTCTCTCTCACCCCTTAGTCTTATTGATGAGCATTACAGTATGTGGTATGGGATATCCCTTTGCCCAGATGCAGTTGGAGTCAGCTGTCCCAGCTGTGTGCCCTCCCAATTTCTTGTGCATCCCCAGCCTACTCGCTGTCAGGGCAGAGTGAGAAAGGAAAGGCCTTGACATTGTGCAAGAAGTTCTCAGCAATAACTAAAACATTGGTGTGTTATCATACTGTTTTCATCACAAACCCAAATCACAACACCATACACATTACTATGAAGAAATTTAACCCTATTCCAGACAAAAACAGTACAAAGTGTTTGTACTTCCATTATAATCTCTAGATTTTTTTTGGCTCATGACAACCAAGCAGGTTTGCTTTAGGGATGAGAAAAAGAATATGGATTTATCTATAACCCAAGACATAAATTTATTTCTATCACACTCAGAGAGAAAAAAATACTCTTTGACTTCTAATTTCAGTTCATAGACTAAAAGAAGACACAAATTAGGAAGCTATTAAAACCTGGAGTTACACAGAATATTTACATTTTTAATAAATGTATAAACACAGCTCCAAGTTTGCAAAATAACTGAGCAACAGATTGTAATCTGGAAACTGACAGGCACATTGGAAACTATTAAGAAAAGAAGCAGGAGTCCTATAATGGGTACTTAGACTACCCTTGTTATCTTCAGCCTTTGTGTCTCTCAGTGTGATGTCAGTACCTGTGGGATCACTGGAAAGCATTTTTTACTGGGCAATTTCTTCAGGTAAGAAAGGGGAAGACTTTCTCTGACTCTTCCATCTGCATAGTCTGCAAACTGTGGTCTTGCTATATCAAAACTATGTACTCAGAGGATGTTTCCATAAAGTGAGCAAGGATCCTGTATGTCTGTCATATACAGGAGAATTCACAAGTCAAATGGAATGCATAATTGCATTTTCTGGTTCCTGTATTATTTGAATAATGTTCTAGAGCCACAATGTAGTACAGCAGAAAGCTGGCAAGTATTAAATGATAAGAAAGCATACCATGGGAGGGAGATATATTTTTTCTGAGAAAGAATAAGTGTATTGTTTTCTACAGTTTGACTCTAAATGATTTACAAAAAAAGAGTTGACATGGAAGAAACAATAAGGTTTTCCTCCTACACCACTCTTCTGGCAGGTAAAAGAAAGTTCTGGAAGATACAGGGTTTCTGAGATGCAAGTCAGCTCTAGCTCTGGTACCTCTTGTAGCAGCTCTGAATTGCACTGCTACTGCATATCTTTGACTTTGTAAAACATGGATATTTATTCTGCATGTTACTGCCTATATTTAAGCAGCCACCGATAATATGGTGCAGCTATGCCTAGCCAGGGTTACCCTTTTATTGGGAATGATCTGTTGTGAATATTTGGAGACAGATTAGCTGTAAGTGATGCAAACCAATTGTTCACTTGAAAATCCACTGATGTATTTAATGTTATAAAAATTGTGAATTATACCATACAGCAAAAAATATGTATCTAATAAATTATTACTTAGAAAATATTTAAGTACACATAGTTGTAAGTACACTTATTTTTATCAAGTACAGTCTAATTATAGCCCATTTTGGATTATTTGGAATTATTTTTTTCACCTGCAATTTGTAATATGCAGACTGTTGTAAAAGTTATTGGTCTAATTGTCCTCATGTTTGCCTTAATGCCAAGTAATAAATTAAAAACCAGCCTGAGTATCACTGTGTTGCATTACAATCAACAACTGACCCAAAATTAAAGAGTCATCTAAGCATATTGTCTGTGTGTAGGTATGTTCATTCTGCAAATTGCTCATATGTCTTTTTTCCCTTTTTTTCTTGTCACGACTTTGGAATGCTGAGGCCTGGCTACAGAAATGTTGAAAAATATATGCTCAGTTTTGAGGAGAGAATAGCAGGCCCGTGTGGCCAGCTAAGATGCTTCAAAGAGGTTTTTATTTTTTTTTCTTGGAAGAACATAGGATTATTTATTTTTATTCCTCATAATAGAATTTTGTATGAAATGCACACTAAATTACACTCTTTATAACAAGCATTTCTGAATAAACTACAAAATTGGATTGTGATTCCATATGATTGAGATTCCATGTTTAGTCTCTCATCTTTGGAAAGAAAAATTAAAACAAGCACACCTAGTATGATGGTTTGTGTATGTACATATATATTTATATGTTTATTATTGTATTATTGGGCTATCACTGAAGTGGATGAAAAGGAGTATTAAGAAGTGCAATGACTAACAGTACAAATTTTTCCACACCCAGGATGATGATCAGACCAAGCAGAGGAGTAAAAGATGGGTAAGTTTGTTAGTTACATTGTCAGTTTAAACCACCAATGTGGACATGAAACAGGCAACTGTGATTCTGGAGTGTATCAGGCAAGATCTAATTTTAATGTCATTTTTCAAACTTACAATATTTTTTCTGTAATAATTTGTAAGATTTGATCAAAAATTGTCATTATGAAGTCAATCTGCAATACATCTACAGAAGGGCTACTACAAAGAACAAAAAAGGGAAGACTAACTTTTTTTAGTAGAACAAGAGAGCCTGGAAAACCATAGACTTAGGGAATGTATGACTGCAGCCTTGAAAGTATATCACAGAAGTCAATGTCAGATAATAGTAGAAAAAAGATGTGAGCCCGAAGTAAAAGCTAAATGGCAAATTTAAGCAAAAAAACAACAGAATTTAAAATAGACACAATTTAATTTAGACCAAAAATCAGAGGATTTATAACCATTGAAAGACTAAAAGAGTAGAATATATTCCAATAGGAATAGTAGGAACAAATCCAATAAATATTTTTTAAGATGGAAGTATTAAAGAAAGTTATGTAATCGTCTGCACTGTCAAATCATTTAACTAGGTGACTCAGGGGATTTCTCCTTCTTCTAGGGTTTACTCAGATTTTTGACCTTCTTATATCGCTTCTGTGTTCTCCTGTGTTATATCAAGGATTGTCACCAGTACAGGTACCACACATAGGGCCTGTCACATCCTGCAGTTACACCTGCCACGCTTCTGAGTATTAAAAAGCTAAAAGGTCACACTATACCTGGAATCTGTTCAGTCACCAAGGCCTCCTACCTTTATACGCTTTGAAATGGAATATGCTACTGTTCGTTTCCCTAACAAAAACGATTAAAGTTACAGATATAAAATAAATTTTAAAAAATAGAGATAAAAGATTTAAGATGTAAGTACAATCTATATGAGGTAGTATTTATTTTATAACATTCTTGTGTAAATAAATACATTACTGATTTAATCTTATTTTTTTGATTGTTTTTATACTTCTATTCCTCTTAATAGCTACTGTAATCCTCAAACAAACCCATTTAATAATTTTTGTATCTTGGTTAAGGAAAAAAAGAAAAAACCAAACACAAATAATTTCTTCATGGAAACTGATTTGTCTCTGTAATTTGTGTGCACAGAATTTATGTAAATATATTTGATGCCAAAACAAACACAATGTTGTATAAGGTGTTTAGTTCTGTGTATACCAATAAATTAATGTAACTACTTACTTTCTTTTTTTCTTAAACACTGGAATTTCCTCCATAGAAACTTTTAATTTAATTTTGCAGCAGTGAAGAAAACAAACAAGAACCCAATGCAATATGTAGCAGTTCTGAAAAGAATGGAATTTTGATTATCCCTCTTTTAGAAGTGACATGATTTGCAAGAAGTCATACTACAGTCTGATGGAGATGCAACCTTAGTTTTCTGACTGCTGTTAACACAAATAAAAATTATTTTGATAATGCAAGTTCATTCCCAGTATGCAGAAATTTGTCTAATAATGGATCATAAAATGATTGCTCAGTTAAGCATTGCTGGAAATCACTGTTAGAGGATTTGCAAGTTAATATATTCTGACCATTGTCAGAAGCATTAGTTTTTCACTTTGCAGCAAAAAGAGATGGAGTATCATTGTTCTTTTCACATTTAATCTTTAACAGATGACAGATTTTAGAATAAAAGAAAAATAGATAGACATTAATAATAATATTTTAAATAAAAACTGTAAGATGAATGTGATTAGCCTGATTTAACATCTAAGGACCGAAAATTAATTCTGAAAGTCAAAAACCTTGAACCATTCCTTTGATGTTTTATGACAAAATCAAGGTCAGTTTTCTAAGTTTAGTAAACATTCACCTATCTTTACTGTTTATTTCTCATATGCTTGTTTCTAAATACTGTACTGAACTAATATCAAAGTAGAGGAAGACTAGTAACTGATCTGATTGTGAAAGAATAGAAATAAAACAGGATTTTCTCACTGAACACTTTGTTGCATATTGTTTGCTTAGCTATTCAACTTCTAAATGATATGTAGGCATTTGAAAACACAATATATGAATTCCTGGGGGGTTGTGTGGGAAGCTTCTAATTTTTAAACATGATAGCAACTGTGACTACACACATCTCTTAATTGTTTACTATGTAATTATTGGATTAATGAATTTTGTAGTCAGTATTGAGCCATTTGATAGCAAAAAATAAAATTTGGAAAGCTAGAACACTAAAAATAATCCTCCATCTCAAACTACTATTATAAACTCAAATGATTGGATCCTCTGAATTTTAAAAACGTTTTGTAAGCCATGAATTATGCTGCTTAAAATCTTTGCAAGATTAGGTAGTAAATTTTTTTCAGATATCCTATCTTCCATGTGGATATTGTCCTTTTGAATTTCTATTAAAATTTAAATTTGAAAACAAATGCCTGAGATACATCTGTTTGCATACTTCACCGCCTTTCTTAGATTTCAAAAAGATTAAAAAAATAAGTGGTGAAATATTACATAACAATGTAGTTTTTCAGTGAAGCTCTTGTAATGTAAATTTGACCTTGGATTTATCTTGAATCCACATAATGAAAGCTACAGTTTCCATGCAAGGGAAAAATAAAAAGTAAAGAAAGAGACTATAATCCAGATACAATTCATAATGTAATTGTACTAAGGCAAATATCTTGCTATGATGTTATTTAAAACCCTAAATCAAGTGAAAGTAATTTTTAAGTACTAGATATTCCCTAAAAATATTGCAACCTTTATGGATGATTTAGTGAAATATATGTAATTCTGTGATTTCTTCTTGTATTCAATTATATGTTTAGTTTTAACTAAATGCTACATGAAATGTTCCCTACCATAATTTGTATTAGACTTATTTGACTTTTTGATTCTTAACAAACTTGGAAGACTTCATTTAACTTTATTCAGGAAGCATTTATGTAAAATCAATTTGTGTTATGTATATATATTCCCCTTTCCATCATTGTACTTCAGAAAAAGAGAGAAAATATCACAGAATCACAGAATCACAGAATCTAAGGGGTTGGAAGGGACCTCGAAAGATCATCTAGTCCAACCCCCCTGCCAGAGCAGGGTCACCTACAGTACATCACACAGGAACGCATCCAGTTGGGTTTTGAATGTCTCCAGTGAAGGAGACTCCACAACCTCTCTGGGCAGCCTGTTCCGGTGCCATCATATTGATGATATGCAATTCATACTTTCTTCATATATGCCAGTCCTCTCTGTACACATGCATGTGTATGTATGTACATGTATTAGTAAAAGATTATATGTTTTATTGTAGATAAGAAAACATCAATCCTTACATAAATGCAAACCATATTAATACAATCTATGGCTATTTGTAAAACAACTAAAATTGAGTTTTCTAAAATATGCTGGGTGACAGTCACAAAATTTATTATTATTTACTACTATGATATAATTTTTCAGTGCAAAAGATAACTTTCACAGAATGATGAAATTATGTGAAACTGATTCAAATGTTATTTGCACAGGCCACGTTGGATTATGAGTGAAATCCTACTTATTTCATGAATAAACAAAAATAGACGAGAAAGTTTTCATTATGGATTAATTGCAGAGAAGTTTGAAATATGAGGTAATCGTTTGAAATGCAAAGCGTAATTTACAAAGAGATGTCACATTGTATTATTGGAGAAACGTAGTTACAGTTTGTACTATCACTCGTTGGGACTACACAATAAAAAGAAAGTTTAATACTGAAGAAATGAAGTTTGAGAGCAGTAACATTGAATGTTTTGGTAATAGCAACGCATTTGCAATATGCTTTGAAGTATAATTACACTAGGGTTTGAGTTTAAAACAAAAGAAACAAAAGAGGTGATAGTAATAGACAGCTAAAGAATTTCAGTCTATAAAATTTTATTTAATAATTAACATTTCATTACCAAACCAAGACAAGAGTTTTTTGTCAGTTTAATTAGAAAGTTTTAATTATAGAATTTAATATTTTTCTTAATTCAATTGTTCTGGAATAAAAGTGTTTTCTTTATAACATATTAATTTTTGATTTTTGAAAATAAATTAACAATTAAAGAATTTAATTCTGAAAAATCTACTCAGATATTCACATGGATGATTAGCACAATCTGACTCTTTTAGCTTCACCTGAAATAAAAAATATTTCTAATTTTAAAAATAATGATAGACCAAAAAATCTACCACATAAACTGTCTTCCCTCAACTTCACACTGAAGTCTGCATCAGGACTCAGTTCCAATGATGGTGTATTAGTAATTTCATTAGCTGTTGCTAAATGGCCTGTGGATTGAAATGAAAAAGTCCTAGCAGAGTTAATTTTGTAATTATGGAAAATGTCTATTCCAGAATGAGTGTTTTCTTTTTCCACCTTACATACATTATGTTGCATCAGGAATGTTCCTGATTTGTCACAGGTGTTCTCTGAGATGTGTATACAATTGCTATACCAATTGCCATCTGAGTAAGGCTGTTATTAGCCTTTATATAAGTTTTTTTGTAACAGACTGACATTTGATATTGATTGTCTTGTGTATCTTTTTTGATGGAAGGGACGTTAAATTTGTTTTTAAACAATACAGCTATCCCAAAAGAGACAAGAAACTGTAAATGCCTAAACCCTTGAAAATAATGTGTGACCTGTTAAAAAAGGTTATTAAAAAAAAAGTATGGATAAAATGTTGTTAAAAAAAAAGTATGGATATTTGTCTTGTGAAATATTTCAGCTTTTTTAGACTAAACCAAGGTTAATGCGTACCTGAGATTTTATATAAATTTGGAAAAGTATAAATCCATATGCTTTCTAAGAAAAGACGCTTTATTACAGCAAAGAAAAATGTGCTGATCTACACTACAGTGATTAGACCATTTGTCAAATACTGTTACTGCTTGAGATAACATTTACAGGTCACACACACGTTTTCAGCACCCATTGGAATCAAACCTGAGAAATGGAATTTATCCCCCCAAATTCAGGAGATTGATTGAAATTATTAACTTTGGCAAATTCAAAATAAAATAAAATAAAATAAAAATAAAATAGAATAGAATAGTAATGCTTCTGTTTTCACTGATGTTGCATTATAAAACTGATGTTTCTTTTAAAGTATATGTCTCAAGAAAAGGCTTACTACTTATCCATGTTAGATACAGACTGTAGAATAGTGCATCATGGAGAGCTTAATTATTTCCCAGCTGTCCTTTTTTATAGTTCTTCTTACTACATGGTATTGAAGAACTGTGAAAAAATCATATTTCTGTATATTAGGATGAAATTATTTGGATTAAAATGCATCTTTCATCATTGCTGAAACAGTTTATAACTGTAGGGAATGGAAATCCCATATATTACATACTCTTCACTCCAAGCTATTCCTTCTGCAATCCCTACTGCCCCTCTCATGCATTACTTCTTGAACATCAATTCCACTAAACAAAGTATCTGCTCAGTATAACTGATTCTACTTCATGTGTTTTTCAGGACAACATGAAATTTGCTCATACACTATTTCTTTTTTGCTAGCTTTGCTCTGAGTCAGGAGCAAGATGAGTAGGTGTGTCAGAAGCAGATACCACTTGCCTAAAATGCTAAATTATCTGCATCACACCCACCTTGAACCTCTATATCTACTTTCATCAGAAGAAATTAGAAAGTCAGAGTGATGAATCTTGGTGTTTAACTTTTTGGCACTGCAGTATCAAGTGTCACAAAATCTGAAATTCATTGTTGGATTTAGACCATGACCTTTAGAAAATCAAGTGTTCACACAGTTCCTGCTGTTGAGTGCACCGATGAAAATGTGGTTGCCTGTAGTTCAGGATAAAACTTGACCTCTAGCTTTAAAGTGACAAGCCTGATGCTCAGTTCCAAAATGCTCCTGTGAGACTGCCAGATTGATTATCTTGTTAGCTTTAACATGAGGCAAATTGACTGCTTCAGAAAAATCAAAAACATTTTTTTTCTAATGTACTAGAGTAGGAAGATACTAAATATTTCATAAGCAGAGTATAAAATTAATTCATAGATATCCATATGAGAAATGTGTTTTATATTAAAGGATATCAAAACAAAATGTCTTATTAATATAGAAAATACTTGCCACTTCCGGACTGAAAATTAATCAATGTATGATGAAAGTAATGAAGATATTTGGTACAGTAAAGGGCATGACAGAATGCAAAATAGTGAAGCTTTAAAATCTATTTTAAAACTCGATCTCCTATTCACTGTTATTTTATTTATTTATTTATTTATTAGAATAAGTAAATATGTCTCTGATATTTGGTACTTCTGTTCCATGTTACCTTAGTTTGATGATTGAATCTGCAACAGGTTTTGACTTTTGAAAAACACCCAGCATGTTTGCTAATTATAAGGACTATAAACACTAACATTAATCATTTTAGACAACAGACAGTGCATGAGTGCACAAAACCTGCAAGGCACTAAGTCTTTGGAGATTAAGAACAATCAGTACATACATAATTTGGGTGGAATTCTTCTTGTCTAGCTGTAAACTTTGTAATGTGGGCATCTCTCTCTGTTGCATACACATTATTTTGATTTATTTTTTTTACTGTTAGAAGTAATTTTGCTTTTTTTTTTTTTTTAGTTCATTCAACAAATATATTTAAGATGTATGCTTTAAAATGATAGATTTTATGCTCTAGAGGAGACTTTTTCCCCCCAGTAGCTGTAAAAGTAGCCTGGGGCATTAGCTCAGATATCAAAATCTACGTATAATCTGTGAATTTCTAAGAGCGCTTATTTTAGGTAAGTAAATACATGGAATTCTTTAAGGAAATATTTGTTTCCCTTTCCTTTTTCTTTTCCCCCAAGGAGGAAGCTGATTAAATGAACATTGTTAAAGTTTATTACACACTGGCCAATAATACCACTTTGGACAGAGCTGTGAGATCTCCATATATCTGAAAGACCAGTGCCTAGAAATCCTAGACAATTAGGTATAGCACATGCACAGAGAAATTCTTCATCATATTTACAAACTCTGAAAAATCTTACCAAACCATACTGAGATGGTATCATTTTGTGTATTCACAGTGAAATCAATGCACCTGGGACATGTTATAATTACTGTCTTACATAGATGTCCATGCACAATAGGTCCCTCTGAAGTATCAAGCTTCTACAGCTTTTGTAAAGGTATAATATGGTCAGTTTGGGTTTCACAGAAGAGTTCCATGGGATTTGGTCCTTCTTGGACAAAAGTAAATGTCTTTTCTTTGCCTTTTGAGATTATATTTTATTATGTGTGTTACTCCAAATGTTAAGGCATCCACACTTTTTTTCCAAGCCTTTCCCAGTATGGGTCAGAATTTGACAATGAGAAGGATACGAACTTGTCTGCAAGAAAAAAAATGTTGCATCAAGCAAAATTTATGCTTTAATCAGCATCTCCTTCATCTGCTGTGATTCATACATTTTGTTTCTGCAAAGTGCAATGCAGTTTCACTGAAAAAGAAAATTGTTTTTCACTAGCTGAAAAACAAGTGGGGAAGCATTGTTGAAAAGTGTCCCTCCCTTTCCCGGCTCTTTCGTGACACCAGAGAAACAAAACAAAATACAAGAAAAGATTAAAAGAAACACATACATTTCCAATCTTTCCTTTAGATATCAAAAATTCCATATAGCCCTAGCTCTTATCCATGGATGTTTCCCTGTGAATTGCTCTGCTGTGTTATCTTAAAATGTGCTCAAGGGAGTTAACAGAAAATAAAGTTTTCTGTTTGAGATACAAGTTAAAGCAAAACCAGAAGACTTAGATAATCTGTTTTTTTTTTCCACACGTTCAGTTAGTTTAAAGATTAATATGATATCAAGTAGGGCAAGGTATGTTTGTTTATGTAAAGTTGAAAGTCTTTTTTAGGATCTGCATAAAAGCAGAGTTTGCAACTAGTACAAATTCACCAAGTCTGAACAAATTATGGAGAATAAGAAAACATTAAGACCATTTCTTAATAATGAAGACATTATTCACAAATATAAAACAAGGTTATAAGTGTTTTGACATCCTGTTTTCTACTGCTTGCATACAGGTGAAATGTTTTCTATAATAAGTAATACCTTATTAGCACAAATCCACTCTGTCCAACTTGGTTTAGCAGATCTGAGTCCATTGTAGACAAAAATAAGTTGAACATACAAGGAATGAAGAAGTATAATCTATGTGAGAATCCATAGTGGGTTTTTTTAACAACCTGAAACCTGCTTTGAAAAACCTTAACTAGAAATTACGCTTTTCCAGATTGACTCAGGAAGATTGGCAGGATGATAGGTTAGCATGTAGAAAATAATGAGGCTTTCTGCAATGTGATTTTAAGTGATAAAGTCCTGGCTTATTAAACCAGAATTGTAGGTGGGCTCGCTCTTGCCTTTAGAGTGTTGCAGTTGAGGGAGGGAGGAGGAGGAGTCAATAGAGCTTAATAGGTATAAATCCAAAAAGATTACAAGATAGTAAAATAATGATAGTATCTAACTGCTACAGTTAATAATAATGACACTAATAATAACCCATACATCTCTCAAAGTGAAAAAAGGTATATGTGGCATGAAGCTTTTCTTTGTCAGCTAAGTAGGTTAAGACAGATATTGAGCCAGCTCTTGTTTGATCTTTCATAATTTCCATCTAAATGTAAAATTATACATCCAGGACAACTGTATAGGAAGTAGGGTTAAGATTTAAAGAAAATTTTGAAGTTAGATTACAAATTAATAAAACCTTTATTTCTAAAATCTGTGTAATATAGTCTTTCTTATGATGATAGTCACCATGGGACTGTTACTATGAAAAATATTACCAAGTGGTAGGAAAATAAGTGAGTTAATATATTGTTAAAGTGGGCCAGAGCTGAGTTATTTTCCAGCTGGAATATCCTGAGTTCAAGGAAATAATAAAGAAATAGGATGGCTAAATATTGCTACCCTTCCTTTACATGAGGTACTCCTTCAAAGGTAGACTTCAGAGTATGTTATATCTAATGGGACAGCCAAAACCACTTTTCCAAAATACTGGATTTCAGTTTTTATGTATATTTTCATCCTTAGGAACATGGAAGGCAACCTACTATGACACTGATCTTTTGTGAAGCTGGTTGAGGTAGTCAGCAATATTGATGCATCAGAGGAGGGCAATATTGCATGCTATAGCCAAGAAATGGTATTGGTTGGAGAGGGGCATAATATATAAGAAGTAACGGGAAAAAATGTTTTAAGTTTTCTTCAGATGGTTGGTTTAAACCCTGAGGCAGGATGTCTGATATTAACACTGGGAAAATGAAAATCAGCTCAAAGAAATTTTGATATGTACCTAAAAGTCCACCACTCTCACTTGCATTTTATCTAAACAGTAGCACTTCAAACAAATAATTTAGAAATTTTAGCACCTTTTTAGCTTTCCTGACAAACAATATTTATGTGAAGGTCAGAAACACAATTTAATCTATCTTAACTGCAAGTATTATCAAAGAAGAGAAATATCAAGAAATTTGCCTTTGTTTACTTCTGTGTTATATTAACCCACAGAGGCACAGGAAAAACTTACACCACAGTTTTTTGTCCAATTTACTTTTAATCAGAACCAGGAAAAGAAAAGATAAGCTATGATTTCCTCCCTTTTTTTTTTTCTGAGCATGAATGGTACATTTTGTGATACAGTGGTCTGGAGAGAGTGGGAAAAGACTCTTCAAGATAGCTCAGTGATGAAGGATTCTTTCAGTAGGTGGGCTGTAGGAGACATTTACAAAGCACTTCCTTGGTGGCATAATATGTCTTGGGATCTGAAGCGATATTGAGATTCAGTACAGCCTTATGACCCATAGAATAAATCAGGAAAGGCATTGTAATGCTAATTGTCCTTCACAGCAGTTTGTTTTTGGTGGTCTCAAAGGTACCTTTGAGCTAATCAGCCCCTTCACTCGTCTGTTGCGTCTGCTGGTTCATTCACGCCTGCTAGAGGTGCAGCACTGAATCTCACGTTTATGGTTACAAGGTCAACAGAATTGTTATCCTGCAGCCAGTTCATTAAACACTTGTAAAATCTACTTCAGAATATAATTCAAGTTAATTTCACAAAACACAAAAGACTGGGGGGAGTGGAGCAAATAGAGACAGGAAAGATGATTTTATGAATAACAATGTTCTGTCATGTTGTGGGACAATGACACAAGTGCATCTGACCATTAGCTGTGGGTGATGGCCTCTAAAAATGTGGAGGCCAAATTAAGAATAAGAGTACAGTTATATAAATTAATTACCAGTCAAGAAATACATTCCAAATATTTTAAAACCTGATGCAGTTTCTTGAAGTTAGGAAAAGCAGCTTATGAATTTCTGAGTGTTTATCTGTGTTTATCTGACACCACTCATATCACAAAGCACTTTAAAGTACAGTTGTAAAATATCTTCAGACTTTCTCCTTCTGCTTAAAATCATTGTCATTCAAAATGTCCATTCTAAATAATTCCAAAGTTATTCATTTTAGGAGGTCATGCAAAGTTAAACTTGTGGGGGGACTTGAAATAAATCCATTCACAATGTATTTTCTATTTAATATTAATAAACTGCGGGGAAAAGTCAGTTCTTTTGGAAAGATCAAATTGCTTTTGTCAGATTTTGAACAGATTCCTGAGCGGATTGAACTGAGGTAAATGTCTTCTTTCTGAGCCAAACTTTTCAGTTGAATTGGCTTACTTAAAGAGGTTAATCCAGTTTCACTCACAAAAGTACTTGATCTTTCTAAAAGTACCTTTCTAAAAGACTATTCATTTTGCATTGTCTAATAAATATATTTATAGTTGAGTATTGTTTTAAGAATAATTGTTACTTGCAGATTCAAAACAGCTTACTAACTTTATCTAATTAAAAATTCACAATTCCCTTGTGAGAGGTATGAACTAGTATTTTAGTCTTACAGATGCTGAGAGTGAGCCCAAAAACCTTTGCTTTTGCCCAGGACCACTGAGTCAGTCTAAGAATCCAAAAAATATTCAGAAGATTCTGGATTCTGACCATAAGTTTTTCTTCATTCTAATAACATGCTGACCTAGAATGAAAAAAAATTGTAGCTCTTTTTTCTTTTAATAAAACTGGTGAATTTCTTTCACTTTACTTATGGTAGGCGTTATTTTCATTTCATAGGATGTTCATAGGAAACTCATTACTTACATGACTAGTGTACACATTTCCTGACAGTTTTAAATTTCATTTAGTCTTCAATAGGGAGGGAAAGGTTAACTTTTGCTAACAGCACATTTGAACAAACAAAAATTAATTATTTTGAATTGTACATTACCAGTAGTCCACTCAGTCTGACACCTGACATCGTTCTCTCTAAGATTTATATCTAACCCCCCATACTTGAAATTTTCCACAGAATAGATGTCAGGAAAAAGAGAAAATACAATAAAGAGGGAGTAACTATAGCATATGTATGCTTCTAGAGTTTGCTACTAGCTCCACTTGAAAATAAGAGAAAGTCATAGATCATGAGAAAAGCAGTCTTGGCTTTGTTCACAAACTTTCTGGAAAAAACGAAAATACTAGGAAGCAGGAAAGATACTATTTAACAAGCTTCTCAGTTCCATTTTGCAGGTTGGATACTTTGGTGTAGCTTGAATAAGGTTCAAAGAAACATTCAGTCTTTCATATAGGTTAATAATAAATGGGTCTAAGCCAAAATCTTTATATCTAGGTATTGTCTGGCAAGACAGACCTACACAATTTTTGTCTGAACAAAACTTTTTGAGGTATGAGCATCATTTGGCTTCACTCTAGAAGAAACAGTCTATTCAAAGAAAGGGAAATGAAAAAGCTAAATCTAAAGCTGTATCTGTCTCCAGATCAGGAGTTACTTTATACCTGCAGATGGCATTGTTGATCTTTTACAGTTTTGCAGATTGCTTGTGTAACCTGATATAAAAATGCACATACACACACACAAAGAAGCAGCTAGGCAAAGATACTAATACATAGATTAAAATAAAGATCTACAAAAACAGAGATAATGGCTAGAATAAAAAACATGCACTGAAAATCTGATTGGCATGTTAGTTAATTAAAATTAACAAGAAGGAAGAGCTTAAGGTCACAGTAGGGATTACTTTCTGTGAGAACTTTTCCAGAGTATTTCACTGTGGGAGGAAGTTAACACCCAATTTATTCATAGTCAAATAATTGTATTTAATCTATTGATGACATGAGCTAATGAAGGACAGGGTGACACAGCAAACTGATGAATGGATAAATTGGGTAAATGCATGAGGTTCAAATTTAAAGGCATATAGGACTTTTATGGCACCATATACCTGCTTAGTGAGTACAGCAGCAACCATATAGTTTCCTCTAGCTCACTAGTAGTTTGGCTAGATTTAACTTTGATTACTCTACTTTTATAGGTCCATGCTTAGGGAGATATTGGATTGCATGAAAAAAGTTTAAAATCCGTCATATTTAATTCCAGGAGTAATGTTGTTTATTTAATCTTAAAAATCCTGACTAGATACCAACTGTTCACTATTTTACAGTTTGGTTCAGTGTTTTACATTATACATGGTACCTATAAACTGCTAACAGATCAGAACTGCAATTGGTATTCTAAATAGTTGTAAATGCATATTAGGAGAAAAGATATGTTATAAAACATATCTCGTGCTGAAAGCACCTTCTCCAGATTTTACTAAAATCTTCAAATTTAGTAAAGTGTGCTTTTTTTATAATAGCCCCAAATTTAAATAGTGTTTTTTCTTGTAGCAACTATTGAAAGGGAAATTATTTGCTTCCCTGTCTAACAGAAGGAAAGAGTTCCTGATTTCAATCTTCTCTGAGAAGTGCTGGTATCTTATGATTCAGGATTTCTTCTTTTTTCCAGGGTTTGCTAGTGACTGGGTAATAACACCCACTTGTTAGTCTAGGCAGACTGTCACTAGTCAAAGGGTGATTACTGTTTCATACATGGTTATAGCACTAAAATAAATCAGGCTAACAAAGTGAATCATGTTTCAGGTACATTTTGAGAGGCTTTAGGCATTGAAATCAACATCTCTGTTGGCCCATAGGTGAAAACTTAGAGAACATGTTTTAATTCCAGGACATAAACCAAAGAATACTGCTCTGATAACCCCCATTTACACAATTTCCAGGAGATGGCATTGGGAAAAAAGGTTAGACTTCCACATGTACCTTGAGATGACACAGTCACTCTTAAAAGAATTTGGGAAGGCTTTAGCTGAACTTCATAGAATTTGAAGTGCACATTAAAAATTCCATGTGGTACTTTGTAAATTCACTTCTGAAGTGTAGTGACAAAAGGGAGAAACTGAAGAAATTAGATCAGTTTAGACCGTTCTATTTTTGTCACTTCAGTTAAAACAACAGCACATCTGCTGTGATTTTAGACATGAAAAAGGCTAAGTGCCTTATTGTTCAGCTGTGTGGGGAAGAAGTAGAGTTTTCATTCAAGAAGCAGATACTGTAATTTAAGAACATATGATGCCATTACCAAGGAAAGCAAGCAAAAAAATGCATAATACAGAGACTGCTGCTTGAATAGAGCATGTATTGCCAGAATGTTACTCTAAACTGAAGGTCCATAAATAAACAGATTTTCTTAATGCTTCTTCAGTGTAGATATAGGTTTGTAATGCGGCATTTTTGTAATCAAATAATATGAACATAAGCACTAATTTTCAATTAGCCATCTGGGTATAGCCTACTAATTGTGCAGCTCAGCAAGTATGCCACCCTGTACTGTCAAGATGTATTGATGTCCATTGTAAATCTCATTTAAGAAACAAGTCCAAATATGAAATTCCCGCTGCTCCACTTAATGCTGTATCTCTTTAGTGTTAACAGGACCTCATTTTGTCCTAAAGACTGTGAGTGATAGATTTTCTTGCAAATAAAAAACAAAGCAGAAGAGGACTGTCAATGAGGAATTAGAAATCCAGTTTCAGAACTATATGTAGGAAAGATTCAGCAGTGTAATTCTGAATGCCTAATTACTCACAATTTACATTTCTAAGTAAATCTTTTCAAATGTCTCAGGATTTTTGCAGAATCTGTCCACATAATTTCAGGACCGCTGCTGTTTCTCAGGGATATAAACATGGCTGATTTCAAATACTTCCTTGAAGGGATTATATGTTTTGGAGAAAGCAGATACAGAACTTGTTTTTCTGATATCTTCACATTTGTGACATATGACATTTAATAACCTGATTCTGGTTCATCCTATCAAATGTGCAGCAAACCATGACATAGCATCAAAACAAGTAGCTGAAATTCTAAATACGTTCTTTGTTAGTTATTACCTGGGCACTGGTATTGAATCCCAAATAGAGTTGACAGTAATACTCTTTGTAGCAACTGCAGTACTTTTATTAATATTTTGTTTGGATTATTTAAAAAAATAGATGCATTCTATAGAATTGACATCCTTTGTTTCCCAAGGCAGCAGACAATAACAGTGTCAATATTTGCCAAGATTTCTTTTTAATATACTGAATTATATGGAACTGCTGAAACAGATTATAAATTTTAAAGCTAAAATAATCTATCTGCTGCTCAGTGAATATGGGAAACAGTGATAGCCCCGTGTCAATGGCTATTTTGCAGCACTATGTATTCTGGACAAAATACAGCCTGGAAAACTTGAAAACAAACAAAAAACCAAACAAACAAAACCAGAACACAGACAAACAAACAAATCCCCCAACAAAACCCAAAATACACCCAACAATCTGTTGAGAAAAAATTTACCAAACATTATGACACTAATTAATTAATTATTGGAAAAAAATTATTTGGTATATCCTCTGATCACCGTGGATAATCATTTGCATATTCTAAACCTCACAATTGGCCAAATTATTTATTTTTTTTTAATGGAACATTTGATATAAGCTACTGACACATGATTTCAGGACTGAAAAACTATTGGCATTCATTGATAGAAAGAGTCCTGTATTCAAAACATTCTCAAGTTACGTATTCAGAAATTGCAGTCCTCCTCCCGCTCCACTGCCCAGAGGAGAGAAAATTATTTTGTAAAGTTTAATCTTTCCTTTTTACTTCATCTCCAACTGTTTCTTAAATATTTTCCAGAATTTTGGACTTAAACCTTTCTTTAATAAAATAATACACAGTATTCTTTTTACCTGATGGCTACAATCTCATAAAAGGAATGATATATGAATTTAAGTATCAATACACCACAAATTTTCACATGAAAAAAATTGCTGTTTGCGGATCTTCTTTTAAGCTCTACTTCCCAGTAGAGCTTAAAAGTAGTCTGTTATCTAGTCTAAATCACTCTTTCATTCCATACACATTCCCTAGTGATAACCCTGTTCTCTAGTGAAAGTGCATAATGTTTTTTGAAAAGATTTATTCCATCTCTGCTCATCCCTGGTATGAATATTCAATGTTATTTTCTCCTATAATGAGCTTGGCACACATTAGTTGTCAAAACTTTGTATTTACTAACTTGCTAGGACATGCTTTTCTCTATTCTCGTTTTTCAAGGTTAGTAGCTTGATTCCCCCATATGCTATTTTCTGAGTGGTGGCATCATGTCCCAGTGCTCATTTAATTTGTCATAAATTCACAGAAGTTTCAGAAATAGAAGACCTATTACGTTATCTAGTCTGCCTCCCTGTTCATTCAGGATTGATCCTTATTGTTCATTCACAAAAGTTTTGATCAGTTTAGGATCAGTTAAAACATTCCATGCACCAGAGTTTGTGGCATTTATTATCTTTGAGAGTTTTTTTTCTGCAGTTTGACAGATTTTCTTTCAGGAAATTTTATTAAATATTCTTGGCTTCAAATTGGCATATTCCCTTTCACTGAAGTTTGTTCTTATTTTTCTATCTAGCTTTAGTAGTCCAAGTTTAAATCAGTACAAAGACTCTAAGTCGCCTAATTTCCATTTAAACAGTCTGTTTCCTTTGAACATTTAAAAGTCTGAATTACAAAGCCTAAATCCAATGGCTTTCATTTTTTTTTTTTTTGCAATAGAATACTCTCCCATACTTTTTTGTATTGTCAGTTGCTCCAGTTATATTCTTAACAAATATATTGTCCTTTATTTTCAATTGTTTTACAACCACTTTATCTCACGTGCCCTTTGCAGCAGTTTGAGTTACTCAGATTCACACCTCCCAACCAGACTGAGAGTAAGCACTTTTGTAGGCAGTCTTAAAAGGAAAAAATTGAGTTCAAAATTCCAGAAGGTGTTAAAAGGACTTTCCAAAGGTCTCATACTGAGCACTCTTCAAAGGCTTCAAGTAGTTAGTAAAGAAAGCTGAAAACCTGGGGAAATTTTAACAGCAGAATATAAGTGATATTTCTCTTTAAGAAGTGAGCCTTCAGCACAGTCTTTAAAGATATTTCAGCCAGACCATGTTAAACTGCAAAACTTCCTTATCTTCTTCTGCTTAGTCTGTGGGCCTTAAACTGAATGTAATTTGAAAAGGACAAAAGAGAAAAAAATAAAAGTGACCTTTATAAACTTAAGGACTAGGACAACAGAAACCTCACACAGTCTGAAAAGGGAAACTGGGGAAGGTTTTATACCATGCTTTGGTATAGGCTATGAACCAACTATCTGAGTACTACTAATGCTGGTAGTACTTAGGGGTGGATTTGGTGCATTCCAAACAGAATATGAACCAACAGTCTGCTCTCATTGCAAATAACACAAACCACAGCCTGTGGTACTTTAGAAGGAATGTGTCCAGCACAGAATCACAGAAAAACAGAATGTTGGAAGGAACCTTGAAAGATCATCTAGTCCAACCCATCCTGCCAGAGCAGGACAACCTAGAGCAGGTCACACAGGAATGCATCCAGTCAGGTTTTGAATGTCTCCAGAGAAGAAGACTCCACAACCTCTCTGGGCAGCCTGTTCCAGTGCTCTGTCACTCTCACAGTGAAAAGGTTCTTCCTTATGTTCACCCGGAACCTCCTATGTTCCAACTTGCACCATTCCCCCTTGTCCTATCACTGGACATCACTGAGAAGAGCCTGGCTCCATCCTCCTGACACTCACCCTTTACATATTTATAAACATGAATGAGATCACCCCTCAGTCTCCCCCAAGCTAAAAAGACCCAGCTCTCTCAGCCTCCTCATAAGGGAGATGTTCAACTCCCTTAATCATCTTTGTGGCTCTGCACTGGACTATTTCAAGCAGTTCCCTGTCCTTCTTGAACTAAGGGGCCCAGAACTGGACACAGTACTCCAGATGTGGCCTCACCAAGGCAGAATAGAGGGGGAGGAGAACCTCTCT
>VZRW01008902.1:0-25304 GCA_013398125.1 Aegotheles bennettii | reverse complement strand
TCTTCTGGGGCTTTAGGGATCAGGGGCTCCTGGGGAAAGCCTGCAGGAGTAAAGACAGAGGCAAAGAAGGCATTCAGCACCTCTGCCTTCTTTATATCCTCTGTCTCTAGGGCACCCACCTCATTCATCAATGGGCCTATATTGCCTCTAGTGTTAGTTTTATTTGCTATGTATAGTGTTGTTTTGTAGTTTTATTAGTGTTAAGAAGTAATGCAAAGAATGAGCTCATTTAAGTAAAGGAGTAAATTTTTCAACAGTGCAAGAAATGTTTCCCGCCAGTGATCATATAATTTTATTTAACCAGGATATATTAAATTATTTTTATTCTGAATGTGTCGTATAGGACCATGTTTAGTATATGATGCAACATCCCAGTCCTGTTGATATTCTTCTTTTTATAATGTGGCCTGTATCACCGATGTCTAAGGTGGACAGCTTCCTGGTTTTGATGATACTAGGTTAAGTTAGTATCTGTATAGATTGCGCTAAATAGGTGTATGTGTAAATTCAAATAAGTAATGAAGCATGCATGCATTCTTCTTTTTAATCTGTATTTAATATCTCCTTTACTTCAGGTAGGCAGATTGCTGGATTTCTGTTTATAGTGGGGTTGAAAACTTATGACTATTCATGACATTTAATATGTCTTACATGTTATTATCCCGAAAGAAGTACAGTTTCCATAAATATTCGAACAAGCAAATGAACTGCAACAGAAGTATAATGCATATCAGTGTTATCCAAAGAGCAATGAAGCAGGCACTTCAGTGAAAGACAAACTTCTGAATAAAACAACTTTTCTTTTTACATCTCTTATTTTCTCAATAGGAAAGGAATATATCATATGGAGGTGAATATGACTTGTTTAATCAAGAAGTAAACATAGAAAAGTAGTCTAGAATCACATAAATAGAAAGAATACAGATATTCCCTGAAAAGTCCTCAACATGTTTTTTAAAAATCTGTGTTCACCATGATCTCTCCTATGCTTTATGCTGTATCATATTTTATATCATAAAGAAGAGTTACATGAATTTTGCTTACTTTACTATGCCCTAAATGCAAATATTCAAGACTGAGTGGGAGATGATTTCTGGAAGCATAAATTGAAAGCAGATGAATGTTTCAAGGTGTAGTCACAAAATTAAAAGGAACTAAATACGTGGTTCTCACATTCTGAAGTAGTATAGAAAGTGATTTAGGAACAACAGTTAGTTTGTAGAAGTTTTGGAAAAACTTAAAAAAAAGGATCTGGAAAAACTGAGGAAGGCAATTATGTTCTTGTGGGTGGTCTAACTGCTTAGGGTCCTGGCAGTGCACTGCAAATTCAACTTAGATATAAATCCTATCAATGATTTCAGATCAAACGAACTTGAACTAATGAGAGTTGCAAGTTGTTTTTATAATCCTTTCAGTGATAACCATGTACATCATACTTAAAAGATAAAATTTCTTTTTCAAAGAGGTGTTTGGAAAAAACTACTGGTTTGATTTTTACTTCCTGGTTCAATGCCAGTAAACTAAATGGATTTATGTTCCTTTCTGCTATAATGACCACAAAATGAAGCAGCTACACAACCTTTGGAATGTTTGGTTTTTGTTCTGGGTTTTTTTTGGGGGGAGGAGCTTTTTTGCTTTGTTTCATGTCCATTATGTCTCGTGAATGAGATTAGCACCAGGGATGCCCATGGCTGAATTCTCATCCTCCAACATAGTTTACTGAGGAAGAGCAACTTCCTTGTTACTTCATTTGTACTGAGTTTGTGCTGTAATACACCTTAGCAGTTCATTGCACCTTTCTCCTGAAGGTATTACCAACTGCAGAGATGAAATTAGAGAGGCTGGAAGCACGTACCAATCAAACAGCTAGCTTGTCAGCTCCTGGCTGGTGGGTCAGTCCCAGAGGTGCCCACTGCACCCTTCCAATATCCCTTTAACTCGGGGAAGCAAAGTGCTCCCTTCTTGACTTGGGAAGTTAGGGTGCTTGTAGGACATTTGGCTAGGAGACCTCCCACCTCTGTCTCATTTGACCCATGACTCTGTGAGGATCAAGCAGACACTGTTTCTGAGGCAGTGTCTCCAGCATCCCTGGTGCAGGTTGTAACTTCAAAGCCACAATTTAGCCTCTTCTGCCCATGTGCTCACAGCTGGGTTGCTCCAGACCACAGCATTGCAAATGAAACACTACAGTTTAAATGTGCCCAAGTTATCCTATGGGTTAGAGTGCATATAGATGAATAAGACACACCAGGGACAGAACAGAAAGACTCAGCATGGATTGCTCATAATTAGGATGGGGAGAATGAGTGAACAGCATACTAATTACAGGAGCCTGAAATACCAGTTTTAGTATCCCTTTGCAGTGATTGGCAACAACTAGTTCAGAGTGCTGAGTGGATAACATGAGCAAAAGCTATGGATAAGTACAAAACCAAATTTGTTGAGTAAATTTTTGGAAAATCCTTACTATTGTTATCCAGATCTGTCCAAACTGGTTTGGTGCTGTTGCCTAGTGTGGTCTCCTTGAATCTTCTTTACTATTAGCTTAAGAGAATTTAACTAGTATCAAACACTTTTGCCAATTAGAATAATCAGAAAATGAGGAACTAATACAGTGGGAACCTATTTTAAGTAAGCAGTAATTTCTTCCTCCTCAAAGTAGCAAAAAGACTTGTTTGTTAATACAGAAGAGAAATCACTTATGAGACAGAATAATTTTCCAGACAAGTTTCAGGAATGTTTTATGAGAAAGTATTATGCAACAGCGATCAGTGAACCTCTGATGCCAATAAAAGATCAGTATCTTAGTTCGTATCTTCTGCCATATTGCTGCTCTCTGCATCGTATCAACTTCTTTTGTCTATTCAGTTAACTCTGGGATTATGATAGTTTGCAATTGCTTTTATAGACTGTCCCTGCCATATTGTCTCTCATTTGTTACTAAAATATTAACTGACTCCTCTGATTAGCCCAGTTTCCAGTGTCCACTGTTTTCTAGATAATTGTTAAAGAAGTACCTCCTTTTTTGACTTTTTTTTTTCCATGCAATCTTTTATATTCATGCAAGAATTTAGTATTTTAATATAGTTTACCTTAGTTTTCTGAAGGAATGAAGACACAATACAAAAATTGTAACTAATATTAAAAGCAATGCTTTTTACCTTTTATACCTGGTTTTGTTTTGTTAACACTCAAGTCTTGGAACTTGGTTCCTTCAAGGTGATTCAGCAAGAAGGCCTATATTGAACCAGTCACTGCCTTGGGTCTTGCTTGAGAATCTTACAGACAGGATTCACTCATCTGACTTTTACCAAGTACTCAAAACTAGTCATCTAGGCAGCAACTTATTGTCAAGAAGACCAGAGCTTCCAGAGGGCAATTCAATTCATGTATTTTAGATGTCAGGATTTTTGATTGAATGAATGACCCCATAGAGGACCCTGTTGCTTTCTCTTAGACACAGGGGGAGCCCAGAGGTCTAGGTCAAACAAACGCCTCTCTGGGAGAGCTGAATTTAACATCAATCTGCCATTTTTCTTCTGTATTCTCTCTTTGCTGTTGAATCTGACTTTTAGCTTAAAACATTGACATAGAGGTAAGGGAAGTTTATTTTTATGAATGGAGATGTTTTTAGGAATCAGCCTCCTCTTCTATATTTGACCTCTCTTAACAAGACAATTGTTTGATAAGGGTAAAAAAGTTGCATAGGCTGGCAGGGACTGGTGTCAGTGTTAGCTCAGTGACCACAGGACCTTCAGGGAGAGACCTTCAGCACACCATCCTTCCCTGCAGACTGTGTCTTTCACACTTACTATATTTTTATTAACAGCAGGCAGTTCTTTTAGCCACAGTCCCTAAGTATCATTACTGCTGTCACATCACTTTTTAACATTTAGTTGAAATTGACGTGTCCTTTTTAACATTTAGCTGTTAATAGCTTGTCTCTCTTATTTGTGAAAAGAGGCTCTCTTTTCTTGTCACAACTTGCCTTTTCCATTTCCTGTTTGCTTCCATCTCTTTTAAAACTCTGTCACAGTTTTTCTTCTTTTGTTTTTTTTTTTCTTTTTTAATACACTTGCATATAGTTTCTAGTAATGTTAAAGGATCTTAAACAAGAATGTAAGGGGGGAAAAAAAAGTTGGAATATCTTCCTTCTCTTGCTTAAGCTTATTTTTTTCACTCGATTCTGTGGGTTTTTTGAGTTATTATTTTCTTCTTGCTTTTTGAAGCTAAATGCAGCTGTCTAATAGACTATGTTGCCTTCTCTTAGTGCTTTGATTGGTATTATACCTCCTTGACCTAGGAGAACAAGGGCACTTTTCTAAAGCAAGCAAATGATATACTCCAGGTTGTGTAGCAACATGGTGCTGATGAGCAACTCCTTTAAAGGAGTTCTGCAGAAAGCACTTTCAAATTACAATATACTGAAGTAATAACATCTACATTTTTTATTATGGTATTCTTGCGCTGCTCTTAACAATGCAAATCTAATCCCATCATTAAAGTCAATGTAGTACAATTTTCTGTACCTAAATTTAGATCGCAAACATTTCAAATCATTTACAAAATAGTGTTATAAGAAAATTATTATCAATCTATTATTTTCTGTAGTTAAAATCCAATTTTGCGTATATTGAGAAAGTGAGAGATAAAACAAAATAAAAAACAGACTTAATTAAAAATAAGGACAAAGATAAATCAATCTGACAGAGTACAGTTTCTAGAAATTATCAAGCAAAAGCTATCTTGTGTAATTGGGAATGGAAAAACATGTAAACCTATGCTTCTAATGTAAGTCTTCAGCTATGTTTATGGAACAAAAGCAGTGTTGGTTAATCTCAAAACTCTGGTGTGACTGAATGTCAGAATTATGCATCAGTGTTAGAGTTCAAACCATCTCTTAAACTCCGTGGGGATTGGGGTGGTAATTAAAGTCCACTTCCATCCCCTCAAGGTCTAACCATTAATTCCTCTTTCTTTCCAGAGAGGGCTAAGATTCTCCTTCGTGCTGCTTGTCGCCACATATCAGCAGAGCTTATGGTTTCTGTAACTGGGGATTGGATGTAGGAAAAGAAGGGCTTTGGCGACTGGAATAAATTGGCTGCCAGCATGGGACTGTAATTGAAGCACAAAGCTAGACAAAGCTCATCTTTCCTCTGCCCAGCAGAGAGTCATTTGCAATGCTCTCTATCACTAGTACGGGCATGGAAGAAGATGTCAGTCTCACCTTTTTTAATTAGGTGCTGAAGGCTAAAAATATTCTCCTTGTATGTGATAGAAAGACAAGATAAGGTACACATGCTGACTCCCACGTGCTGCAAAACTAGTAAGGCTGCATTTGCTGAATGGCAATTGAGTTTAAACTGGGAAAACGTAGCTTCAATGCAAGCTTCAGAAGGGAAAGCCAGAAAGAACCATACATTTCACTTGCATACAGAAAACTTCACCTCCCACACACTGAGCTCTAATAGCGGCAGTGTGTCCAGGTCCAAACCTGCAAACACGCACGGGGTCATACAATTCCCTTGAGCTCTCTCCAACCGCAAACCATTGAGCGAGCTGAATAATGCCACAAAGAAAAGAGAGGTATAGCTCTGAGAGCAAAGACATTCTGTCACCTTTGAAACTGTATCTCCCTGTAGCAATTCAGAGGCACTTTAAACTGGGAAATGGTATATGTATTTTGGCAGGAATTAAACTTTCTAAAGAAGCTGTAGAGCATTAGGCAGCTAACAAAAAAATAAATATTTCAGACTTAAACATAAAAAGACAAAAATAATTGTGCCATGAAAAGTCCCTTGGCCAAAAGTTGTTAGCACTTTCTGTTCTTGCTGAGTTTTGTCTAGTTTTAAGCCATCCCAGCTACTCTGTATTGAAAAGCACTGCCATGCTTAAATGTGAATGTTGCTTTATTTGCATTCTACTCAGAGAGGATCCACATCAAAAGCAGTGGGCAAAATACTGGACAGAGCAAAACATTTAAAAAACCAGGCCCCATTCTCCTCAGATACATTGATTCCTGTGGGAGACTTAAGTTGAGTTATGAAAAATTAAATGTGTGGATGGTGATCTTTTCCCTTTCCTGACACTAGCTGTCTAGTTACATCAGTGTAGCTACTCTGTCAAAAGGGTGCTGAAGTATGTGATCTTTCAGGTCAGGTTTCCAGTAGAGAAGTGATGACATTAGCTTCACAGGGTTCTTATCTTTAATATAACTTCTTTATTTGCACACAAACATCAGTGTTTGACCAGAGGTGGCCCATTAGGATGCAAGGCAATAGTTTCCTCTGATTATCTCAGCCCCACATTATGTTACATAGTCATGGAGACTAAAGCTAAGAATAAATTCTATTTTTGGTATATCTCTCCCATGCTGTAGTGTATAATTCAGCCAAACCCCCCTACATGCTTTTCCTCCAAGGATGAAATCACTAAGCAATCAAGCCAATTGGACTATTGTTATCTTCATCAGGTGTCACCTCCCAGATTAAATGTTACAGTCCACTGCCTACAGGTTGCCTGTTTTCATGGGGATGGCTGGTATCTTCAGTCCTTGATACGTTTTTTACCTTCAATACTGGGAAAAGAAAAATCTCCTGAGAGGGATATGCTGTTCAAGTATAAGAGGAAAAGAGTTATATTAAACTGTATTTATGCTGATGCTGATCCTGTTGTTATTGGTTTTGTTTTTAAAGGGTTTGTTGTTTGGTTCTTTTTGAAGGAATGGTAGTGTCCAGAGTTGGGTGGATTGGCTCACTCAAAGTTTACAGCTAAGTAGGAAATAAAAAGTAAATGTAATCAGATGTCAGAGGTTTCAGAGGAGAGGAAAATTCCTTTCTAAGGGTTTAGCATTGGTTTGTTCATGTGAATTGTTGTTTCTGTCTGTTTTCATTCTTCAGTGACCTCAAAAGAATCTCTGTCTTGTCCATCTACTTAACTAAACAGATTATTTTTTTCCTACATCATTGCAAGTGCAGTCTGTAAGGTATTTGAATCTATGTTGACAAGTTTTAAAGCTGTTTTAAAATTTTCTTTACCAGTATTGATAGTTCCACCCACTCTTCAGAAAAGGAGTGTTGTCTTTTTTTCTTTTTTTTTAATATTTTAATTTTTTTTTATATTATCTTTAACAAAGCTGAATTAATTGAATATCACCTACAGATATTCAATCTGCAGGATATCTCCTGAATAAAAGATGACATTGGAAAGCTCTGTATCTTCAGTTGATTTTGTAAAGTCAGTGATGGTTATGCATATATATGATGGTAGGATCAAGCCCTTCAAAGTGTCTGTGCAAGGTTTTATGATTGTTTATAACTCTCAGCATCCTTTGCGGTTATAACCAGTTTGCACAGTCAACATTTTTTGCTACATCACCTATATTTCCTCGTGTCATGGCGTCCTTCATCCATAATAATAAAATAATTTTCTTTCTGGTAATCTAAATACTTGTTCTCCCTCCAGTCAGCCCTTCTTTAAGTAAGTGAATTTTTTACAGCAAAAATAACAGCGTGTTGAAAATTTTAAGACAAACCCATAGTTATGAGGAAAAAATAGTATTTTTCTCAAAAAAAAAATCCTATGTTTTATTCAGGAGATTTCTTCCTATACAGGTTATTAAAAGTACTCAGGGTCTAATATGTGTCCTTCAGAACCAGATAAACCTTAGTTTAAGTGATCTAAAAAGTGGAAGAAATGTTGTCCAAGGGGTTGTAATCAGTTAAAGGGTAAAGTGAGGATACACAATACCAGCTCATTTATTCAACTCAGAAATAGCAATAAGAAAAGTGGTGGAAGGATTTAGAAAAGCTTTCAAGATGAAGGGAAGATTTTCCAGTAATTTGAGGTACATGGATGGTAAAAAATTCATTACTTCATAAGATGATGAGTGAAAGATTGTAGTTAATGAAAGAGTTGGATATAATAGGAAAAAATATATATATTTGCAGTTAATACCCAAGGAAAAGCAGGTAAAACAAAAAGGAGCAAGAATGTTCTAATGGAAAAACACAGTGTTTTACTTAGGTTGAAAGTTTGGTGTATAGGCTCAGTTACTACATAAGACAGCAAAGAAAGCCCTGGCAAGTTTATCAAGGAGAGTTCAACTGTAATATAAAAATCTGTCTTTTGGAGGCAGTCTGCAATACGACCAGATTTTTTTAATTTTTACTTTATATTTTAAAAAGACACTTGAACCTAGATTTTACAGAGAATTGATTTGAGTTGTATGGCCAGTGGAGAAGTCTAATGGCTGGATTCATTTCATAAGGAGAACTGTGTGACAGAAAATCTTATCAACTAGAAATTGAGTCAGCAAATTGGGATTTGTAATGAGATGAGAGAAACAATCGTTTAAGGGTTCTTGGATGAAGAAGAGTACAATGCAAATGAAGAGGAGTGAATGAAATTGATCACCCATCACTCAGAAAGATTAGCAATAATTAAACTACTATGGCGAGATCCAATTTATCACAGCACCAAATCTCAGAGCAGATATAGTTAGTGATGAAAATAATGGTTAACAAAAGTAATGTTTACCTTTAGGAAATCATTGACTTAAATTATATGATGCCTCTTTTGCTAGTTGATGGAGCCCTACATGCCCTATAATCCATCATGTAAGTTGTGTCTGGAGTAGTGACCAGTGCAGCATGAACAAGGAAGGACACTGTTGGGGTAGGACGATGACATGTAATGAACCAGCCATTTGATAGCCTTTTGATGAAACACGCAGCCACACACCAAAGGTCATCTCGAGGAGCAGGAAACAGGAAGAACATCGGTTGTTTCCAAGTTGGACACAGGAAGGGTCACAGGAAGAGACACCAGGAAGTAAGGAAGGCAGCACTAATTCCAAATGACGTGGACAGTGTATTACCAGGAAGAAAATGGACCAATAGGAGTGTTGCTAGCACGCATGACTGCCCCGCGTAAGAGGGACATTAACCAATCAGAGAGCACATATTAGGCGCGTGATGCAAATGTATATAAGGGGTAGTTAAGTAAATAAAGAGGTCTTTTGTGTGATTCACATTGAATCTGCAAAGTCCATCCTTGATTCCCCCGCAGGACACCATTTTGACTTTGCATGTTCTGGTACTGTTCTAGGAGTACATATTTGTATTTTGTGTTTTCTGGCAATTAATTTGATACTAGTTGCTACTCTTAGGTACACAAGATGAATCTGTATCCAACAGATGTCACAAAGTAGATTTCTGTACAGCCATCCCAGATGACAATCCCTATTGCACAGGCTGTTACTAATAGAAATTCACATGTATATAGTGAGTACACTGCTGGAGGACCTTTGAGAGGATATGTTTTCCTTCTGAGAAAGGCACCCTGTGTCCCCAAAGTGTGTGGGGGGCACTCTACCCTGGCATATTACTTCAGCCTTGATTCCACCTGAGGAGAAAGCATTTCAAGTGCATTTCAAGCTGAAGTTGTGTTCTTACCACATGACTCAAATACAGATGCTATGCAATGCATTTCTATCACTTTGCAAGTGAACAGGATGGTTTCAGTGCACTAAGAGGGTTATGCAGATACACCCTGAGCAGCATGCATTCCTCCTGCACTACCACTTTCTTTGCCTTTTTGCCAGAACTGCCACACAGATAATTAGGAACCCCTGTGACTAATCTCTAGTCTTAGAAAATATTTGATTGCCTACAGAATGGAAGTTATCTTATTTTTCTGGTAGGGCAATTTCCAGTTTTACATGGTTTATCTGTAATTTGCTGTATTCCAGTTTTTCTACATTTTACTATTAAAGTCTATTCAGTGAAGTGTGAACATAAGACGAAGGGCAATTTTGTTCTTGGTATGCTGAACCAGACTATATCTACAGAGATATGTGGATAAGGGGTTGATTATCTTTGGCATATACAATATTTGGATCGATATAGCTATGAATGGTAACTTGAACATATAAGCATTTTATCTGTGATTGCATCCATCTATAGCATGATACAGTTTTCCAAAAAAAAGCAGTACAGTTTTACCAAAGATCTAAGTATGTAACTGTCCTCATTCATTTTGTGGATGAAGTCTTTTAAAGTGTGTGTTTTCATGGTATCTGTTCCACACAAACCTTTTTGAGGGTATAATTCACATTTTGAAAGTAGCATTGAGCAGAGAGAATCTCATAGGCATATGCATATTTCATTTGGGGAGCAAGTTTATTTGTATCAGGTTTATTTTCCCCCAGGGTGTCTATCCACTGTCAGTGATTTGTTTAATGAATGCATTTTAGTTATTGATTCAAATCTCACAGGATTAGAGTTCTGCGCTGGTGTGGCCTCACCTGCAGTACTGTGTGCAGTTTTGGGCTCCGCAGTTCAAAAAGTCCAGAGGAGACTGGACCAAAAAAAAAAAAAAGACCAAGTCCAGAGGAGGGCCATGAGGATGGTGAAGGGCCTAGAAGGGATGACCTATGAGGAGTGGCTGAGATCACTTGGATTGTTCAGCCTAGAGAAGAAGAGGCTGGGGGGTGACCTCATTGCAGTCTATGGCTTCCTTATGAGGGGAAGAGAAGCGGCAGGTACCGATCTCCTCACTCCTGTGACCAATGACAGGACTCGGGGTAACAGCAGGAAGCTGAATCGGCGGAGGTTTAGGATAGATATAAGGAAAAGGTTTTTCACCCAGAGGGTGATAGAGCACTGGAACAGGCTCCCCAGGGAAGTGGTCACAGCACCAAGCCTGACTGAGTTCAAGAAGCATTTGAATGATGCTCTCAGGCACATGATGTGACTCCTGGGGTTCCCTGCAAAGGTACAGGAGTTGGACTTGATGATCCTGGAGGGTCCCTTCCAACTTGACATGTTTTATGTTTAAATATTTTAATGTCATTAGCTACCACTGGAAATCTTGGTGTAATTCTGAATAAGATAGTTGTATCAAGGTGTGCAGTGTTCTTTTTAGTCATGTACATTTTTACTGAATGTGAATTTTAAAGGGAGTTGTGCTTCTCCTACGTGCACATTTGAAGTTTGATGGCTTTCTCCTCAACACATAGTAATCTTCCTGGAGACAAGAGTAAATGCTGGTTGCAGTTACTCTGTATGGATTATGTTTAATTAATGTGTCCTTCTCATATTTTTTTTTGTTTTGCTGTGTAGATTGTTTAGGGTTTATTCTTGAACTAATATTTGCATTTTTTTAGTGGAGCTTCTCTGTTTTGTATGTAGGCCTTTGCAAGATTTTTCTTGAACAGTACAGCATAACACTGCCCATGATATTTCCTGCTGCTGGTTCCTGTTTGGCAGTACGCAGCATCACCAGATGATTCATTTTGTTGAAGTATTCCAATCAGTCACCAATGGAGCCTGTGAAGGCAATATCTTTGAGGAGTCACAGTTAAGTAGTATCCATACCAAGATGTTTCTGACAGGAAGAGATACTTACATTGACATCTATGCAGGTTGATACTGTTGATCATCTTCCCAGAACCATTATTTTGAAATTCTACTAGGTTTGAAGATGTTAGTGGTCTTTCTTCAAATAAGTAGAATAAGAGGTTGGAAAATGTAGTTGCAGGAAGCAGCAATAATGTTTCTGTGATAAATCTTTAACTATGGGGATAACATTCTTTATCTTTACTTGAGAGGCTGTATCTGTGCAGGGGATTATTATGTGAGTTTCACAGATGCCCTGATGAGAATCATTGGTTTTTCCGTTCTTTTTAGTCTTCTGGATTCTGTTTTAAAAATCTTAGTTGCAAACCAGTATGATATTTGAAACTGATCAAGTTGATGATGAAAATCATTCAGCATCTGGCAAAGTCGATCCACTTGTATGCACTTAATGTTTCATTTATGGATTCATTTGTTTTATTTAATTAACTGGGCTCTTGTACTCATTCCCCTGAAACACTGCAATGTAATGTTTATGGAAGTGCATGTGACCTTGGAGATATACTTCTAGCCATTCCCTTGTCTTCTGAGAACACGAAATCCATATGGTGCTCTCCAAAAAGGAAAGTGTTTATGCTTCCTTGTCACCAAATTAGTTGTTATTACATTTGAATAAAAGGTGAACAGTTTGAGGCAAAATCCAATTATCATCTATTGCTGCTTATATTCTTTGTGCAAATTGAACATTTACATTTTTTAATAACAATGCAGAATATCAAAGTACATCTTTGTCAATTTTGCTTATTATTGCCAGCTATGCTGGTGTCGAACTCTGGTACTGACAGACTGACTGACAGAATAGCTAGAGTTAATTACTTGAAATAGGTTTCATTAAAGCTATTAATAAACTGTTGTCACAATTATCACATGTAAAAACATGAAGAGAGTGCTGTATTAGAGCACTGTTTCTGTTTAAAAACCAACTTTCTATTGAAGATTGAACCCAACTTGACTGAAACTATTTCAAACTTCTAATGAATTTTTCATTAAAAATAATTCATTAAGAAAGTGTGTAGCTTACATATAACGAAGGAAAATTTTGAACTTCTCACTTAAAAACATTTCATGTCAAAATGCACTTTTAAAAAATGATCAGCATTATTCACAAAAATCTACTCCTAAATTAAATAAAGTGTTCGATTTCTAACTAAGTAGTCAAGTTTCATTGGATGTGGACTGGCTGCTTGAGCAAGCACAACTGTTTCAAATTCATGTAAAAAGAAATTCCTCCTCTTTTCAAGCCTACTAATCAAACCAACATCACAGGAATAGAATAGTATTTCAAAGGCTAAGGATGTTCTTGGAAGAAATGTTGACATTTCAATCATAGAATCATAGAATACTAGGTTGGAAGGGACCTTGAGGGTTGTCTGGTCCAGCCTTTCTTGGCAAAAGCTCGGTCTAGACAAGATAACCCAGCATCCTGTTGGTTTTTTTTGCCACTGCAGCACACTGTTCACTCATACTGAGCTTATTGTCCACCAGGACCCCCATGTCCCTTTCCACAGAGCTGCTCTCCAGCCAGATAGTTCAATCCTGGAGTATGTTTTCCCAGGTGCAAGACCTTATGCTTGTTCCCATTGAACAGGTTCTTGTTAGCCCACTCCTCCAGCTTATCTAAATCTTCCTACAAGGTGGCTCTCCCTTCCAAAGTGTCTTCTTCTCCACTTAGTTTGGTATCATCAGCAAACTTCATCAGGGTACACTTGATCTCATCATCCAGATCACTTATGAAGATATTAAACAGTGTTGGGCCCAGTATCAGTCCTTGCATTTGGGACAGGTTTCCAGTTTGAAAAAAAACTATTTGTCACCACCCTCTGAATGTGGCCTATCAGCCAGTGCCCTACCCACTGCACAGACCACTTGTTTAGGTGCTACTGCATCAGTTTCTGTAGGAGGAGGCTGTGGGAAACTGTATTGAAAGCCTTGGAGAATCCAGGTAGACAGTGTCCATATTTAAGAATAGATTTGATCAATAATAATAAAATTAATATAAAAGTTGGTAGGAATGGAAGGCAGTAGGAGACCATTATATAAGTCTTTATAGTTCAATACTCTAAAAGAGAAGATAGACATCAAGCCAGTAGACAGTTCATGATGGTCCACAAAACACCTGGCCCATACAAAACAGGCCACAAAGCATTTTCCAGTATTTTATATCAATTCCAACACTGAAAGGATTGAAGATCAAAATAAATAAAAAAAATAGTGGGCCACAGAGAGAGAGATCAAAGGCATTGCCAGTGTCCTAAGTGTCTCCAGGTGTGCTTTCAAGAGTACTATCTTCACTGTGCCTTTGGAAGTCGGACCTTGGAGATAGTCCTGACATGACTGAGGCTAAAATTCCAGCCTGGACTCAGATCTGGAGATCAAAGACCATAACTGTAGAATCTACACATTGACCAGATAACTGTGAGAGCTGAAATTGTGCACCCTTTATTTTGCATGTCTGGTTGACTGCCAGTTTCTGGAATGTTTAATGCAACTAGCTGATTACACAGTCTATGGATTGAAACAAAAAATTCCCAGATTATGAGGATCCTTCTTGGTGATACTGATATTCTTAAGTATTTTGGAGAAGCAAAAGGACACAGTGAAGTTCAATGCACTTTCAGATTTAAGCAAAGATTTGTGGAAATATTTTCTGTTCTTGAGTCAGCTCTGGCCAAAAGAAAAATATTTTCCTTGACATTTGAAATGATGCATTCAAAATAATTCAGGACCAAACTTCTAAGCTCTCAGTATCCATTTATGGGTCATGGAACTTGAAAAAGTTAAACTCCTATTTTGAATTTATCAAAAGCATTTCACATGGTGACACCTATGACCAATTTTTTCAGAGATCAGCAGCTGAGATGCTACTTTTCCCTTGAAAAAACTTTCTTGACTGTGGGAGCTGGAAAATGCAGGCAATGGTGCACTCTCCACAGGACACACCTGTTGAAGCTTCCAAGCAGAATTAATTTTGAGGGATTTTTACTTGTATAGCTTTTTAACTAGGCTGTGTCAAAATTAGATTTCTAGAGTGTGATATGTTCACAGATGGTTTCATCAACAGCTACATTAGTGATGAGTAACTTGACATCCTGTTTGGGTGTGCTTTCGCATTAGTACAACATTTTTCTTGACAGGAGTACGGCTGGACCTCTGTGTTCTCAAGTAGCTAAGAGAATTTTCAAGCTGAGCATATTTTATGTGAATGTCAAATAGTCAGCTGCCAAGTAATGACACTTCTGAGGTTCCTTAGGCTTGTAATGCATAAATACGTTTGCAGGTAAAACCAGAATCTCCTCGGTAATATTATATAAATACCATCTTGTTTGAGCTCCTGAAAGCCACATTAATATCTTTTACATGTAAAATATGTGATTGGATTCATTCTTAACAACTCAAATGCAACCTTGTAATTTAAATGGATTTTTTAATGTGTATTAATTTTAATGAATGACTGGGAGGTTTATTGGAGGGAAGGAGGTAAAGTAGTGTCTCTGAAGCCTCACTGTATAATCAAATTGCTATAAATAACCTTTGATAGTTTGAGTCTCTACCCCTACATGATTTCTTTCATCATTATCCAAGATGTTGAAGAACTGACACCTGCAGAGGTTTGCTTTCAGCTGTTGGGAATGGTCCTGAACATAAATCCTCCTCCCATGACAAATACCTTTCAGTAAGTTTGTAAGTAGTAAGCAGTATGCCAAATCTTTGCTGTGTGTACATTTGGCAATAAAAATTCATCTTATTTAAACCAGCATAGACTGGCATTCGTGCTGATGCTTCGGTATCAGTCATGGAAGGAAGACTGAGGGAAAAAAGTGTGTGCCCTTGCTCAGAGACCTCATTTATTCCTGTTCCATTCAGTCTATAGAGAAAAAATAGAGAAACCTTCATACAACTCTCACAGATATTTCAAAAGGAATGCAACAAATGGTGGGACAATGCAAAAGTGAATCAGAGGTATGTAGACTGGGAGACTTCTTTCTGCAAGTGAATGTTGCTGAGAATGGCTATCAGTCCCTCTACACAGACTCCAAACACTTTTCTTCTTCTTTTTAATAGATCACTACTAGAGTTGGGTTTTTCATCAAAAAACTAGATAAAACCTAATTCAAATAGATGTAGTTACAGTTTCCATTTTGATAGTGTGAGTTTGACACTAAGAGGTTGATTCAGTTGTCCAAAATAGTGACACAAAAAGCCAGTGTGAAAGCTGGCCAGAAGCAGGGATCATTTGATCCTAGGTACTACACATATTTAAACAACCAACTAAATAATTCCACTCCTAGTTTCTATATTCTTTTTCTTGGATCATTCTGACAGACTGCAATCTGGTCCTGTTTAGATTATACATTTGTTTTTACTGTATTCATGGCAGTCTGTGACATCTACTTTTATTTATCATAGAATGATTTGGGTTGGAAGGCACCTTAAAGATCATCTAGTTCCACCCTTGCTGCTGTGGGCAGGGACATCTCCCACTAGATCAAGTTGCTCAAAGCCCCATCCAACCTGGCCTTGAACACGCCAGGGAGGGGGCAGCCACAACTTCTCTGGGCTACCTGTGCCAGTGTCTCACCGCCCTCACAGGAAAGAATTTCTTTCTAATATCAATCTATATCTACCTTCTTTCAGTTTGAAACCTTTCCCCCTTGTCCTATCACTCCATGTCCTTGGAAAAAGTCCCTCTCCAGCTTTCCTGTAGGCCTCCTTTAGGTATTGGAAGGCTGCTCTAAGGTCTCCCTGGAGCCTTCTCCAGGCTGAACAACCCCAACTCTCTCAGCTTGTCTTCACAGGAGAGGAGCTTCCGTCTCCTGACCATCTTTGTGGCCCTTCTCTGGAGTCTCTCCAAGAGCTGTGTGTCCTTATGTTGGGGACTGGAGAACGGGACACAGTACTCCAGGTGGGGTCTTACGAGAGTGGAGTAGAGGGGGAGAATCACCTCCCTCGTCCTGCTCGTCACACTTCTTTTGATACAGCCCAGGATATGTTTGGCTTTCTGGGCTGCAGGTGCACATTACTAGCACATGTTGAGCTTCTCATCAACCAATACCCCCAAGTCCTTCTGCTCAGGGCTGTTCTTAATCCATTCTCCACCCAGCCTATATTTATGCTGGGATTGCCTCAACCCACGTGCAAGACCTTGGCCTTGTTAAACTTCATGTGATTTGCATGGGCCCACCTCTCAAGCCAGTCAAGGTCCCTCTGGATGACATCCTTTCCCTCCAGTGTGTCAACTGCACCACACAGCTTGGTGTTGTCAGCAAACTTGCTGACAGTGCACTCAATTCCACTGTCCATGTCACCAATGAAGATGTTAAACAACACTGGCCCCAGTACCAACTCCTGGGGAATGCCACTCATCACTGTTCTCTATTTGGACATCGAGCTGTTGACCACAACTCTTTGAGTTCAACCATTCAGCCAATTCCTTATCCATTGAGTGGTCCATCCATCAAGTCCATGCCTCTCTAATTTAAAGACAAGGGTGTTGTGAGGAACAGAGTTAAATGCTTTGCACAGGTCCAGGTAGATGACATCAGTTGCTCTTCCCTTATCCACTGATGCTGTAACCCCATTTAAAAGGCCACCAAATTTGTCAGGCATGATTTGTCCTTGGTGAAGCCATGTTGGTTGCCACCAACCACCCCCTCATTTTCCGTGCGCCTCTTGAAAATGTGACTAAGTATATCAAATATGTGTTCATGTATATATACATGTGCATGTGTGTATATTCACATTTCTGGGCAAATACAAAAAGTTGGGAACATTAAGGTCATCTTTAGAATTTTACTGGTTTAGGCCCATAGTCACAAAGCTCATTCTCTTTTCCTACTTTTTTTGTTTGGAGTCTCAGCTGCAAAATTGAGTATTGAATATACTACAGAACAGGAATCACCTGTGCCCACCGGAGATATTATTTTAAAATTGCAATTATTTTCTACTGGTTAACAAATGTGAGCTGTTCGGCAGCAATAAGGCTTGTAAAGGCTCTTCTGCAGTTTAGACACCATCTTAGTATAAACTGAAGGCTTAGTGGTCCAGACCTAAAGTTAGAAAACAGAGTCTTTGTACTTACGCAGTTAAATCTGTCTGAATGAGAGAGGAAAGATGTGAAGCTGTTTTGCAGTCATCTTTGTGACAGCCTTGGGGGTTGAAACTTTGAAATGCACAGTTCCCTCTGGTCAACATGGAAACTACATTTACCAAGAAAGGTTTCAAGAGTAAGTTTTCCCTGGTGTACCTAGTTAAATACCTTCCTTCTCATCTTTGCTTTGTCCTGCACTGGGCTGCACACCAAACTGGCTGTATTTCAGCACTGCCAAGTGTATACAGTATGATAAGCATGTTGTAGCAAATCTTCAGAACAAAAAGCACTGTATAGATGTCAACTTATTTACTCATTTTAAAGCCACTCTATACTCTAGAGTCATAAATCCAGTACCATTTGCTAACACAAAATTAGCTTTTCAATGCTGTAGGACCCTCCAACACTAACACGTATAGCAACATCCACATCCTTGCTGGTGGGGAAGCCAAAGATTCATGTGTCTAGAAAGTGGATCTTCAGAAATTCAAGTGTCTCGGTTCTGTCACCCTGCCTTCTCTTACATGGACCAAATATACTCATGTACATATAGCCACTGCTCACAGAAATCAGGAGGAGCAGTAAACATCCAAGCAAGGGCAGAATAGGACTCCAAGTTTCTTACTGATAAAGTCTGCATAGGCTAGTGCATGATTTCTAACTATTACTATATTTGCTTCATAGAAGATTTATGACTTCTTTTTTGGCAATTAGTTGTGGTTGCCTGAAAACTTGAAAAAATGACAGAAAGCCTCCTTGTTTCTTTCCAGGCTGGTGATGTATTACACACCTTGTGTTTTATCTCTGTTGGTGTTCCATCGTGAATTACTTTTTTTTTGTCAGACTATTTCCTTCAGCTTTCTGTTGCCTAAATTTGTCTTACTACTCTCAAGTCCTTTACTGAGAAGAAACAATCAATAGAAAGTGCTTTTAGCAGTGGCACAGCACAGTGGTTTACTGCAGTGTAGGTGCTGGGTGGTGTCAACACTGCTGACCTTTTATATATTGGGATTTTGGTTAAGCAGGAGATACCATGTGGTGCTCCTTTAATATGTGTCTTCATGGTGCCTGGGCATGTCTGGAGCCAGGCTTTGTTAATACGTGTTTCCTTTAGATTCTGAAAGAAGACCTAAGACAGAATCTTATTTACTGTTTTTAAAATGCTTCTCAAAGAACATTTGTTCACATATAAAGCATTTATATTAACAATATAATACTGAGAAAAGGGAACACAAAAATATCAAGTATGAAAATACATTCTATTTTCACTGGATTTTTACTGTTATTGACAGTGTGGCAGGGCATTAGTGCTTGTTCCTCATTTTGGACCTGTAGATACACTTCATTTGTTAAAAAGCTTTGAGATGAGGTCCATTTTTCGTTCAAGCCAGTGTGAGATACAAACTCCTAAGACATCAGCTCCAGAGAATTTAGTATAAATTCATAACTACCTACAAGTCATATTCAACAAATACTTCCTTGCTTGGCAATGACCCTAGTATTTGTACCCCCAAAGAAGTGCAGTTTGGTAGAGAAGAATGGGAGCCACATCCACATCCTGTGAGATAATTAAGGTTTCTGTCTCAGATGGAAGACCTCAGCTCTGGGATTTCTTAAGATCTCATGGGCTTGAATCCATAGGGTATCCAATTTGCCCAGCTCTCCCAGTGGCCATGTAGTTGTGGACGGGAGGAGCATGGTCCACCCCTGACTGGAATTGGGCACCATGCAGCTGGGACTGTAGGAAGCAAAGGGTAAGGAAGAAAGGAGCAACAGGGAGCTTGGCTTCAGCTATCTTCAAAGGATCTGGAATGAATGGGATCCTAGACCAGTTCCTAAGGATAGGTGTACACTTGCTTTGAATGAAGAGGCAAACTACTGTCTCTTCTGCATATTATTAATTTCTTCTCCACAGCATAGTTAGATTCTTGGCTTGCTTAGTGACACCCAAGAGGACTTCAGGAGAAATGTCTAAACTAAGGTAACAATATAATATCTGATTTAAAGCTGGTTTGTCTGATTAATTCTGATTTAGATCATGACTTCAATTACCCACCTTGGGAAAATTTTAGGTGACTGGACAGCAGAAGGAAGGTGAGGGCAGCCTGTCACAGCCCCAGCACTGTTTAGATGGGGTCTTTTCCAAGTGGTCTTCAGTGTTGAACCTCAGGGAGTCAGGCTGGATTCTCCTGTTGTGTTGAGAAGCCATCTTTCCTCTACTTGATTCATCCTCTGCTATGACACTTCTTTTTTTCTTTTTTCTTTTTTTTTTCTTTCTTTCTTTTTTCTTTTCTTTTTTCTTCTTTTTTCTTGTATTTTTCTTTTTTTCTTTTTTTTTTTTATTTATGTAATTATAGCAGCTAAATATCTTTTGTCTTCTTTTAGAATTGTAACATCTGACTAAAATTATGGATGTCATTCTCCAGATGGTTTAAGATTTTCACAGGCCTAAGTTGCAAGAGAGAGAATATTTTAAAAATACTGTCTTAGAAACACAAAACAGGATGTGTAGTCTTACTACTCTGGGTATAATTTTTGTTTTGTAAGGAAGATGTAGCTTGTCAGAAAGTTGTGAGGTAAAGCCTTGCAAATTCCAGAGCCTTCATGCTAGATCTTTTTCATTGCTGAAGTTACATGGGGTTGATGTTTGCAGAGGCAGATAGAAAAGAACCACCTGAATGGTAACTGGGAGACTTCAGGAGGTTCCATGATAAAAGATATAGTCTATTTCTGGAACAAAATAAATGACGGTAATGCAAATAAAAATGACTACCTGAAGCCATCTTTTAAATACCTTTGAGAATTTGCGTAAAGTCATTTGGGAGATTGCTTAAATTAAATTACTTAATAGTAGCTTTTTGCCTTCTTACTTCCTGCCTAGTCAAGATAGCTTGGCCCCAGAAACTCTAATAAGTGCATTCTGTACAGATATGTGGGAATACAAAGAATCTGAAGGCATAAGAAAAAGCTATCCTAATGAAATGCCTAATACGGATAAACACAGGAAGTGATGTTTTGCATTTTGCCTACTTATTTATTGTTCACAGAGACAAGTAAAGGTCATCTTTTGCTAATGGCGTTATAACCTTGGCCTCCTTGATATCAAAATGTTAAATATTGTAAAGAAATGTTTCCATGAGAGGAGAATTCTAATTATAATCAATCTTTATGTTTTCATTTTAGTACCAGTACATTTTCTTTCCATACTGAAATTCTCAGTAATTTATTCATGACCTTTAACTGCTTTTAAGAAATGTAGATTGGGAATTATTGCTCTCCTCACCATTGGAAGTGCCAAGGCAGGAATGCCTAGAGAAGCTTCAAGGGATTTTATTAATGAAATCCACTTCTCACACTAGAATAAAACAGCCAAGGCTGCTGATTTTGCTCATCCTGATATATATGTGGAGGAGCAATGCTTAAAATTAGATCAAGATTTTTGATCTAAGATAAACAAGTGGTCAGACCACAAAAGGATATGCAATTTATAATCTGGTTTGTTTAAGATAAATTTTTAGCCTTGTGATTCTGACTTTCCTTACCCTAAAAGTTGGGATAGTAAAAAAAACAAAAACAAAACAAACAAATAGCTAAATTCAAAGGTTGAGTCAGAAAAAAACCCAAACCTCCATATGTATGAATGTATGGGTAAGAGTATGTAGCGTATCTTCTCATGTATATGTAATATATGTTCAGAAACACAGATGTAAAATGTATTTCTTCCCAAAATACCTTCACCACAATGAACTAATGCTGTAGACATGGTCTTCAAAGGCAGATTTAGAAAGTAGACACCTGGGAACTGTTAACATTTCTATATAGCTTGCTTTGTCACTAAGCAAAGCCTGACAACCTGGCAGGATGACAAGGGTGGAAGTCTCAGGAACCCTGTCTCCTTTATGTTTGTTTACTTCCCATACCATGATCTACTCTGGGTAATGCCATTCTCTGAAGTGAGTAGGCTTGGAGACAAGGGGAAAATGAAGCAGGGAGAAAGAGACTGATGCCAACTAGCTATGTGAAAATAGAGGCCGTGAGAGGAGGAAGGAACTGAGAAGCAGCTCTTCAGTTTATGGGCCAAGACTAAAAGGGCAAGCAGTCTTCAGCAGTCTTCAAAAATTTGAATTGCCATATGGTAAATTCTTCAGCATTTTCATAGGTGTTGAGAGCACCTCCACCAAGGTCGGCAACAGCTGTGCACTCCCTACAGCTGCAGCTCTCACCACATGTAGGAGTGCTAGGGACACAGGAACTGAAACATGGGGATTTGTGTCCCTGAACATTCTCTGCAAGCTTCCAGACAGTGTGCATCAGGAAACATTAGTAAGGCATTAATGGATGTACCAGATTGGGGTTATAAACCTTCCTTGAAATAATTAATTCAGATTAGGGAGACTAAGACTGCATCTGTGCCTACAGGAGAGGCAATGGTAGTGAGAACCTGACTGAAATTTGGAAGTGAGGGTCCCAGAGGAGAATGCTGGAACTCAAAAGGGAGAAAGAGATTAGGAAGGGCTAAGTGAAGCACATGCTATCTCAGACCCTTTTTGATAACAAATAATTGTAAAATATTGAGAAAATGTGCATCTTTCTAAGAGAGAATAACAAAATATGGCAACCTCTTGGTTTACTTGGATCCAGCAGGACATTTTGTCATGGATCAGTACTATCTAACCACTCTTAAGCACTTTGATGACATGTACCTCATATTGACTATTTGAGTTTATGAACATAATATTTTAGTGTTGGAGATAAAAGGAATAATTTTAATTATTACCAAATGCAAGTTCAGATCTGTAGTGTTTAACATATTCTAAAATTGGCAATCCTTTTCAGTGTAGTCGATCTAATAATTGATGCTTTTTTGACATGGTCTGTTCTATGCATTAGATTTTGTATAGACAAATGTAGTTAACCTGCCTTTTTGACTTACTTTATTTACTCTTATTCTCTACCTACTTACTATTCTGCAGTAAAGTAAAATAATATTTTTCAGAAACTACTTCTTCAATCACTTCAAATTTTGTAGAAAAATTTACTTTGGTCCCAGCTATAATTTACCACTGAAAGAATCATGCACTTTTAGGAAGGATTAATTTAGACTTATGATAAACTCAGTTGTAACCTTTTTATGGGAATGACTGTTATTGGCATGTTTTGTTAGAGGTCATGAGAGCTCATGTTCTATTTCTTTTATAATGACTAAGTGATACGTTCCTTGCAAGCAGCAGAAATATTTTTTTAGTATCTTGTGGCTAAAGTAGAGTTTTATTAATTTATCAATGTAAGATGTGATACAGTGGAACTGAAGCATGAGGTTTTGATCTCAGCAGTATAAATTAATAAATGTACTCTAACAAGACATCTACTGTGATGTGCCTTATTCCCTAAATATGTGTATATCTTCTCTCCATTTATGAATGCTTTTCACAACAGGATAACCTGCACAAGTTTGCTATTGAAAAGATATATTTCAGCTCTTCTGAGGAAATCCTTAATATTGTAACAAGTTCTTGAGCAGCATCAGGCTCATACAATGCATCTTATTGCTAAAATTTTAGATCAAGTTACAAAATTTGGTTTGAGTTTCCAGATTGTCATACTTGCAAAGTGTGGTCAAATTCAAATGTACAACTCTGAATCATTTTTACACAATCAGTTTTTACTGTATTATATGCGTGACTAGTAAGCATTTATAGTAGATGCCTGGCATTTAGCATTGGAAGACCTGATGACTAGTTATTTATTTGGCAAACATGTCCTATTTAGGTTTAAATTTTACATATTAGGGCCTCCTTAAAAGAAATTCTCATCAGAAATTAAACTAAATTGTATAAAAGTCAGTACTCACCAAGGGAATGGAGAGAGAACACAGGGGACTCTGCAGATTGGAAGGAAGCAACTCGGTCAAAAAGTAAAAATGGAAATGAAAAGGGGACTATGATACTTCCAGGAGCAAGACAGGGAGCAAATGAGGAAAGGAAGAACATAGAGCTGTTAGGGCAGGGCTAGTTCTGGCAAGGAATGGGTTTGAGTGTTTTTGATGATAAATTAGTAAGGGCAGTGTTTGAAATGTATCTGGGATCAGGAGGGAAAAATAGAGAAAATAGGGGTCAATAAAGTGGGAAGTATTCAACATCGGTCACAGAAAATTAAGGGAGCTTTAAATCAGTTAGTTTAGGTATGAAAAATAACACGTCTGTGGCTAAAGACTCCTCAGTAGGAAAAAATACCCACTGCAGAGTGGTCAGTATACTTCCTCTAATAAGTTGTCTGCTTCAAGTCTCTCTATTCCTCAGTACATTATGTGGTATAGATATCTAGGATTCAATGTCTGAAGGAGCATGCTAAGTTCAGTTGAGTAAAGAAACTTGAAACTGAGTTGATAGGCTCTTACAGGTCCGGTTTAGTGAAAAAGCAAGGCTGAGAAAATGAGCAAAGATTAGGAAGGAATAGAAGTGTGAGAACAGATTGGAAGAAAAAGAAGGGGGAAAGCACAGGCCTGTGAAGAGCAGACAGAAGAGTCTGTTCCCCAGACAGTCAGTGCCTTGGTATTGCCTCCAGGCTTCCTGAACACAGCTGTTGTTCTGCTAGCTTGTATGTGTTTCTAAAAACCTCCAGCAGTTTCTGGACTGATGTTTCAGTTGGTGGTGATCCAACAGTCACCTGCCCACTACTGCTGCTACTTTGCTACCTCAAGTAGAAAATCTATGTGGTAGATCTAAAAGTTCCCCAAATAGCTGATGTTGAAACAGCGATGTGAGTAAGACATCAAATAACTGAGTTTGGGTTTTCACTCTGCTTTTAAAATCAAATTAGACAACTAAGAAATAATTTGCCGAAATAGCTTAAAAATACACCACTGAAGTGATGAAAGCAGAGCTTAATGTTTGGAAATGACATCGCTCTGGATGCTTCTGCAACTTCATCTTCTTCCCTTTTTAACATAATTGTAAGGTTTTTTCTTGTCTGCACTTCAAACAGAGAGCAGGATACACCTACTCTGGGAATCCATCAATAGTGAGTAATGAAAGGAAAACATTTTTTTAATGACTTCTGCCTTGTTGCAAAAGTTGGAAAGCATACTCTTTAAGTAGGCCTGCGGAAGGGAAGGGATCATTTCAGGATGGAAGTAGTTACCACTTGTTCTGAGAAATTGTATTCTAAGCCTGCCACTGACATCAAGTTCCTATTTTATGCCTGACAGGTGATTAAAGCAGACTTTTCCTAGGTGGGACTGTATGTTCCTCATTTTTAAAATTCCTAAATTAAGATCTTGATTTGCAGATGTGGGGCATGTCCTCTTTCTTGGAAATGGGTTTCAATGTGTGAATTGCTGCATGTACTCAGAACCTTGAAAATCAGGTCTTAATGGTCTTGGTNCTTAAGGGTCTCAACCTGATCCTTAGGAAATAGTGGATGCCTTGACCTTAATGTCTCTGTGCTACAGTTGTACTAGCCAGCAAAGGCTGTTGTGAAAGTAAATTAGTGAACTTTCCGTAAAATCATATGAAGTTTGGAAAGAAGCATCAGCAAAGTAGCTTTGAGAAAATTAGTAATTTTGGGAGGAAATTAATAGCTGTCTTTAGAGCAGGCTGTGAAGAGTATGCTGTAGATAATACATGGAGCCACATGTTGAACAACAAAGAGACAACAAAAAAATTGAATTATTACTTAATTAAATGGGTACTGTCCATCAGGAGCCCTGAATAAAGTGGAGATTATGCAGAAAAAAACAGCATGCAGTCAAAGACATAATCATACTGCATATTCAACTGCAACTAGAATGTATTGAGTTT
>VZRW01008897.1:0-11657 GCA_013398125.1 Aegotheles bennettii | reverse complement strand
TTTTTTTTCTGCTTAGTCTTAGTCAGTCCCTTCTACTTCTCAAATCTAGAATAGTTAGTTATGTGCATATGGTGGGGAGGTGGAGGTGGAGGGAAAGGGTATAAAACAAAACCTACCTGAAAAGGGGTTATAGTGAGGTGGGGGTTGGTCTCTTCTACCAAGCTTACAGTGAGAGGATGAGGGAAAGTGGTCTTAAGTTACAACAGGGGAGATTCAGATTGGATATTAGAAAAGAAAATTTCACTGTTAGAGTGATTAGACATTGGAATGAGTTACCTAGGGAGGTGGTGGATGCCAATCCCTGGAGATATTCAAGAAATGCCTGGGTGATGCACTGAGTGATATGGTTTAGTGTTTTAGGGGTTATTATGGTGGTGCTGGGTAGACAGTTGGACTGGATGATCTTGAAGGTCTCTTCCAGCCATAATGATTCTGTGATTCTGTGAAAAATTCTTTTGTATTCAGAGTGCTTCCAAAGCCAATGACGGGAGATCTGAATATGGTTGCACGGGGTCTTGTTCACTCCATGACCATGTTGATAACAGAAATAGGAATGCTACCCTTCCATTGGTCTTGAAGACAGTTTTTAAAAGGGATGACAAGGATAAAATTACAAGCATCCAATTTGTGTCTTACTGTACTTCAGTCTGAGATTTGTCCCAAATCCTTGTTTAAAGTATTTGGTACTGTTTTGGGTTTTTGTTTTGTTTTTGTTTTTTTGAATAATCAATATCATTTTGAAGTCTTTGAGTGATGGTGATTGCATAGCCTTCTCTGTTAAGCTGTTTGAATATTTGTTTAAATATTTAGCTTGTAAAATAATTTGCATAAATTTTAATAAGGGTAGCTACAAAAACTTGGGTATTCTCTCTTACTTCAGAAAGAGTATATTTTATTCCTTATCCTAAGGAATTTGTTTCATTCTTATGAACAGAGCTCTGTTTTTCTGGAAGGGGAGCAAGAAGACAGTGTGTTTGAGGTTGGAAGGAAAATCTGGACGTTGTCTTGTCCAGCTACTTGCTGCATGTGTTACTTTGGGGGTGTGTGTACTTGTGGAGAATGGTGAGTGACTGGTTGACCTTGCTGGTTATCAAAAAAAGCAACATTATGCTGAAAACTGTTTTACCTTGATGCATATTTCACTGATTGCAATAGGTAAAGAGTAAGGATGTAAAGTTGAAGAGCCTGAAAGGATCCTCTCTGTATCTTCACTTTTACTTCATACATTGATCTGAAACATTTTTCTGTGATGTAATTTGATGAGAACTATAAAGAAACGTGGATGGACACTCTTAGACTCCATGGATGTTTCATTTTTTTCTCTTATTAGTTTATCCATTTCTTACTGTCACTGTTATTAAAAACCATTGCTACTTTCATACTGGTACATCTCAAAGGGAAAATTAACTGTAATTAACTGTAGATGTAAAGTGATTTTTTACTTGCTAAAAATAGTTATAATGTAACATTGAGTTTTGACCTTGGAGGCTAATTGCATCATTTTAGAAATAACAAAAACTGGAACTTTAACACATCAGCCATATTTTACTCCCCTAACATGTACAAACTGAAATCTTCTGAAGTGTATTTAAATGGACTTTTAATTTTTTTAATGCCATCTTGTGTGCTTTATTAGAAAGCATTAAGGGGTCTTGAGGCCAATATTGCTCTGAAGTATATCAACAGAAACACAGAGCTAATAAAAAGGTTTTATTATATTTCCTATAAGAGGTTGAACTATTTATAAAACTCTTATGATTCCCTTGTAATGAAACTGTATTATTTCTACATATTACTACTTGCACACTAATACTATGTTACCCTTTTTTTCTTTTTTTCATATTTTTTTAAATACTTGCTACCTGCTGATCTGGGAAAGGTTGTTTTTTATTGCATGTTTATAGAAGTGAGAGAACTTTTATCCTAAGTGGAGGCTTTGAATATCATTGTACAGTAACTCCCAGAAAAGTTCTGAACACCAAAAGAGGGAGGATGGAGGTGGGCAGGTGTCAGCAAGCTGTGGTGTAATGCCACACTGACATGGGTTAGAGTAATAATGAAAAGATGGGAGAAAAGAGAGAATGATCAAATACAGATAGAGTTTGTATGACAGAGGTAAGATATAAACTTATTGTAATTCTGGAATTGTAGAATATTTTGTTTATTAATGTAACTGACTTGCAGTAAAACAAACAGTGATCTATAAAGTGAAAATATTCATAACCAGATGAACTGTAGAAACATGTATTTTATTGTAACTTAGCCAGTTTCATTAACTTGTGAGTACAATTCTTCGGATAAGACTTAGGATGAAAAGTTAGTTTTGAGATGAGTAAGGCAGAATTCCCATGTCTCCTTCATTGTACATGGTATGTGCTCACCTGGCTCTCACTGCAATCTCCTGTGCTTTGAACCACTGTCCCTCAGAAAGTGACACTACATGGTGTCCCTTTGGGGTTCCTGACCCTGCCTTGCATGAAGTCCCAGTGTGGAAGACTGATGTTAGTGTTATGCCTCAACAGGATATACCTTTTGGGGAGGGAATATGAGCAAACCTGAAAGAAGGTACACGCTTTCTGAGCCTGGTGCTATGATCCCTCTCCATCATATGATTGATACTACCATCACCCCCAAAAAGCCACGACTCTTACATAGCCACTCTCTATAAATAAGAGCATGAATATTTTTATTAATCAGATGTCAGATTTTTCATGTCTTTCTCTTCAGTTGGTGACTCACCAACCCTTATCAGTGTTGTCACTAACTGGAGTTGTCTCCTTTTTGACACATCACAGATGAGTAAGAAGGGATGTTTTGTCAACAGCAATGATAAATTCCTAGATTTTACTTTGCTGATTTTGCCAATAGTAATACTACTGTTTTAACACAAAAGTGAATTATTTTGCAGCTTTAATTTCTAAGCAGATTTTTAATTCTCTCAATTCCTCTATGTGGACATAATCCACTTGAAAATAACATACAATCTTTCATATTAAGAATTCATGCATTGTTAAACCGCTATGTAATAAAGGAAATGTGGTTTTGTATACCACTAATATTTGGCCAGTTGTCTGCCCCCCTCTCTCACTATATGAGTAGAATTTCTGTGCTTGTCTTGTGCTACCTATAAGTTAGCCCAATGAACATCTGATATTCATGAACTTCAACAATGCTTTAGAAAGCATTGAAGGAAAGCCTGAGAGGAGAAGCGAAGTGTACAGTTGCTGGGCTGAGAAAGTGATTGTGTCCATTGTGATTAAATCTTGAAAAATGATTATGTTTAATCAACCATTTTGATATCTCTGTGAAAAGCTTAGGAGTGCCTTTCTCTACAGGGTACAAATCTGAGGACTCCTCTAATCAGAAAATGCCAAGACATTTTATAACAGAATGGATAAAATTAATAATAATAAATCAGCAAGAGTACATCTAGTCTTCCCACTCCAAATCATTGATATTCACCCCAAAATTCTAAAGTAACTCAAATATAAAATTACTGACTGCTAGGTGTACTGTGTAATGTGCAACTTAAATTGACCATGGGATAGTAAATGAGATGTAGTGTTTTTTATAAATGGCTTCAGGTATAAATCAGAAAGTCATATACTACTTTTTTGACTTCCAGAAAACCAAGAGAAATTATAATAAAAACTTGAGGTGGTAAATTAGTGGAAATATATTATTATAGAAAAGGCAATACAGTTTTAGGAGAAGGAGTCCGTGCCTCATTACTCAATTCTTTGAAGGAGCCATTGAGCATTTGTATAGCAGTATTCCAACCTGACGTGTCTACGTCTTCATCAGTGTTTTTCTTTGGAGAAGCAGTATTGTTTTAAAGAATTCCTGGGTGCTGCTCATTTACAGATTCTTGGTTGAGCTCAGAGAGTGGTTTTGAAGAGTTTAAAATAGATTCCATTTTGGAGCATATGGAAGCTCCGCTCCAGGTACCATCAAAGACAGTTGCACCCCAAATGATGAGGTGACCTGTAAGTCCAAAGCTGTGTTAGGTCTCACAGATAGTTGTAAACCATGTTGGTGGGCCTGTTCTTTCTAGGGGCATTAGTTTAAATTTTATCTGAAATAAAACTTTTGAACCCCATAGAGTGTAAATGCAGGGACCATAGCTCAAATTGCTTTAATCTACTGACAAAAAAAAGATCAGTAGTTTTTTGGGTTTTGTTTTATTTTTGTGTTTTATTTATTTACCTATGTGGAAATAGCTTTGGAATTCAACAAATGCTAAGAAAATTTGTCGTAAGAAGGAAGGTCTTTTTTGAGATTATTAATTTACAGATACCAGATATAAATGACAAAAAAGGGACCAGTTTTCACAAGTGAAGGAGACTACCCGTGGGATGTCTGTTACCGTACCAGCATTATTCATCATATTAGTAGAAGTTCTGGAAGAGTATTTCAGTGACAAAGTGTTCTGCTGATGTAGAGTTGTTAAGACCATTCAACATAAAAACAAACCACGAAGGATGGTAGAAAAGTTTCTTAAAACATGGAGGGGAGGGTAATGTGACATTTTCTACATGAGGATGACTACAATTATGGAGCAGATTCAATACAAGTTTCTGTACAAGAAAGGGCTGATGAGTCAAGGAGTCTTTCCATGAAAAAGAAAGCTGAAGGGCAATAATCATTAAGGTCTATAAAATCACAGAAAGTACAGAAAATAAGAACAGATGAAATTATTCACTGTTTCCTACAGCATCAGAAGAAGCGAACACATTCAGAAAATGAGGCAGATTTAAATAAAACTATATATTTGTAACCACCACATAATTAAATCATTGACACCATTGTTCCTGAATGCATTTTTCTGTATGAGAAATACTCAAAATAGAGGAAACTGTAAAAATTGGAAGCCTGACAAGAGCTAATAAACACATTAAGGATGTACAATTCCAGCTCAGAAAGTTTCTTCTCAAGGATTATGCTTGAGTTCTCCTCTTTGTCTTTCTACTTTTATGATCTTATTCTCAGCTGACTGGGCAAAGTTGTGTATACATGGTGCTAAATACTGAACTGAACTCCTGTTGTCTTGCATCTCTCTGCTGATGCCAGCAAATTGGCTCACACTAACTCTTTCAAAAATTGTAATCCTGACTTGTACCAAGCAAGAGGCACTGAAACGAGAAGTGAAAAGCTTCTTTTCCCCACCCCAGTGCTCTTCACATATAACTGGAGAATTGATCTTGCAGGCATGTCTGCTTATGTTTAACATTACATGAATTCAGAGAAACCACCCATTAAGAAAATTTGAACTTCAGCTTTCAAACTGCAAGCTGCAAATAACGCCTGGCAAACCTGCAGTTAATCAGGAGTTAGGTACATGGGAACCAACATCTCATAAAAGAAAGAAGATAATGGAATAAAAGGATTGAGTATAAACTCATCTGAATACTCTTTTGTTTTAGTACTTGGATCACAAAATTTCAATATGTGTTGTATTTGCAGATATTCACAAGCAAGTAAGCAGCCACATTCGAACAAGTGTCATTTAAGTATTTATGCTGTGTGGAGGCCTCAGGAACATTATTTGTATAAATACGAAAGATATTCGGTTGTGTTTGAGCTCCTGTTTTAGTGATTTTGCTGTGAGAGTATGTATAGGCTAGATTCATAAGGCATTTTATTATTTTGTAATTATTTTTTTGACTGACTAAGTTTTTTGTTCATCAAAAACAATCTCAGTGAAGGGATCAACTTCAGTCCTTGATATTGGCTGCCAAGATTTAAATTCTCATGAAGAAGAATATTTTTTTAAAAATACCTTAGTGTGAGGATACTGTAACATTAAAGAAGAAAAAAACCCAAGGACTGCCTTACCCTTAGTTTCANAAATACTGCCATGGGAGGGGATAAGGGATCCAGATTATTCCCTCTCAGTAAATAGGCCCACGGTTGCATCATTTTTTCAGAATAAAATATAGGAGTCAGAATTTGAAAAAGTATACCTAGCAGAGTGATATTGCCAGCATCTGTTTTAAAGATTCCACCACTTCTGTTGCATAACAAGCTTTGCATTGCATGCTGCTGCATGTTACGGCTTTCCTATGCAATTCATGTCAATCCCTGTGCCATATGTAGCTTTACTGCTTGATTATACAAGTGGATGTGAATATATCACTATTGGTGGTCCCAAATAATGTGAGGCTGTTCATATAATAAAGGCACTGCATACAGCGTCTCCTGGATGTATTGCCCATGCTCTTTTTTGCAGAAAGAAGAAAAGATGACAGAAATTGGTGTAAGTCACTGTATCTCATTACTGTCCTCTACTGCAGAATGCATGGCTCTTGGTCTTTCTGTTACCTTTATTCAATTTTCTCAGCTATTAGATTTGTGCTTTCCTAGAAAAATAAACTAGTTGATGTAAGGGAGAAAAGGCACTAACAGATTTTCCTAGCTGAACTTATTATAAATTATTTACTTTCTGATCCCTTTCCTCCCTCAGAGGAATAATCTGTAGGTAATGCAACATGACAGCCCCAAAACTGATACATAGCATAATCTAATGGATAAGGTGGCTATTTATTGGACAGATGTCTGCAGTGACAGAATGTCTGCCACTTTCTTTACTCAGCTCTCATGTTCTAACTTCTTTCTGTGTGCAACACTGAAGTAACGCTATTAAACAGTTCCAAAATAGGAAAGTTATTGATACATGGAATTTCAGTTTTTTGTCTCTGATATGTATATTTTTATCTCCTAACTGAGATGAAAAGTGCCAATACAAGTCTGTTCTTCCAAAACAGATACCTAGATTCTGATCACAAGAACAATGCAGATGCAATGTGTATGGTGGCTAAAGAAAGCTAACAAAAGAGTGGAAGAGAATAAAACTAAGAGTAAGAATTCTTAAATTCTTATAATCACAATATTAAGTATGGTAAAGAATAGGAAGAAACACCTCAAAGCAAAAATTTTTATAATGGTAGAGCAGCAAGATCATCAATATCTGTAGAGTTACTGAATCATATGCTTTCTGTAACTAAACATACAGATATTTTGCCCTCAAACTATTGTTCTGAATACAAGCAAAAGAAAATTAGAGTATTTACCATAAATACTTCATTTTTCAGAGCAGTGGAGATGCTTCACATAATGAAATACAGCTGTGCAAGTAGAGCTGAACATGTTTATACTGCTCAGAAAGCTTCAAAAAAATCTCTAGTGCTTTATACAATAGAGGACAATATTCTGTTGTTTTTTGATATTGCAGGCTTTGAATACAGAAAATAATTCAAATAACAGAATCAAGAAATATCTAGGTTATATTATATAAACTAAATAGGTTTATGCCTAGGTAACTAAGAAGACCAATGGCATCTTGGCTTGTATCAGTAATAGTGTGGCCACCAGGAACAGGGAAGTGATTGTCACCCTGTACTCAGAACTGTTGAGGCCACATCTCATTATTGTGTTTGGTTTTGGGTCCCCCACTACAATAAAGACATTGAGGTGCTGCAGTGAGTCCAAAGGGCAACAAAGCTGGTGAAGGATCTACAACACAAGTCTTTATGAGGACTGTCTGAGGGAACTGAGGTTGTTTAGTCTGAAGAAAAGGAGACTGAGGGAAGACATTAATGCTCTCTACAACTACTTGAAAGGAGGTTGTAGCAAGGTGGGGACCAGTCTCTTCTCCCTAGTAACACGTGATAGGATGAGAGGAAATGATCTCAAGTTATGCCAGGGGAGGTTTAGATTGGATATTAGAAGAAACTTCTTCACTGAAAGGGTTATCAAACACTGAAACAGGCTGCCCAGGGAGGTGTTTAAAAGATATGTAGATGTCATGCTTAGGGGCACCAGACTTGGTTAAGTTAGGTTAATGATTGGACTTGATGATCTTAAAGGTCTTTTCCAACCAAAATGATTCTATGATTCTATGATTATCTCCATCTGCCATTGTCAGAAGCTTTTTCAAGGTATATCACTTTCATAGGACTTCCCTGAGTCTTTTCCCATATGACAGCGTAATTTTTCCAAAAAGGATACTGAATTTGAAGCCTTAAAGATGGATGCAGCTGCAGATGTGGCATTTTAAAAGTCTCTCTCCTGCTACACATCTAGGAGTGTATAACTGAAATGAAGGAGAGAAGACAATAGCTCCCTTAGCAGTTCTGATAAATCTGTCTTTCTGTCTTTTGTAGTCCCTTAATAGTCTTAAAATAATAACAAATGAAGATGTAATAAGAGTTTCTTTATTCCTCAGTGTTATCCCTTGTATAAAGTCAGGGATCATATTCACTTTCTTAACTGTAGCACCATATAGGAACCACGTATAGATTGTGAATCCTAGATATTTTTTTAATGTTCCTATATTTCTCAGTTCTGCTTGTAATTTTTGTTTCCTATGTATATGACCTTGCTGGCTATATTAAAATGCATATTTGTCAAATGAGTCCATGATACTGACAAACTAGACTGGGAGAATACCTGGAGGCTGAAATTAAGACTTAAAATTTAATAGATTATCTTAATTTTATTACGTGTTGAATTTCAATATTAAATTTGAACTAGCTTATTGCTGGATTTCACTACATGAATGATTTGTTTGTGAACTTCACCTGCTGTGATTTTTATATTCTCCTCAAAAGCAAAACTAGTTGATATGCTAAACCATAAATAATTTGGCAAAGATTCTTGTCTTTATGGGCTTGGTATGATCAAGTAGTCTCATTTTCCTTCCATTCAGAATTTACTGTAAGAAAATTCTTGGCAAAACATCAGAGATTTCTAGTTCGGCTGTGCTTTACTTAAGGGTCTAGCATGTTGAGTAGAAATTGCTGTACCTGATTCAACCAAAATTTTCTTGTTGCTGTTGTGGAATTTGGTCCCCTAAGAAACCTATTATTACCTTGTGTGTGAGTAATATAGGGATGCAACCACTGTGTACAGAGCTGCAAACATTTTTATAAATTATTAATTCACAGAGCAATTTATAGAGGCTATTTTCTCTTAGGTTTCCAAGAAAAAAACTTTGTGATTATTAGGAATTCATTCAGGCTATGAAAATTATTATTAAGGTTAATATCATTAATATGTCATATTTGGAGACTTATTCATAAACATCTCTTTTTTTAATGTGTGAACATACAAAAATGTGTTATTATATGAGTGTTGTTTGGCACTGCATTTTTTATTGTGGGATTTTTTTTACCTACTTTTGCTCTTACACAATTCAGTGCATATCTGAGTCAAACCTACAGGACATGCTGATGATGACATGAGGAGATCACTGATGTTATTTTCATAGTTTATCTTAGTGGATGATGGATAAAGTATTTGAGCTTACTTACGGTATCTGTTGTACTCAGTATAAGCCATCACAGAAAGTTCTTCAGTTTATGGTTCAGCACTTGCTTATAGCAAAATACACAAATAATGCATTTTATCTCTATTTTGTTCATTAGGCTCTGACAGAGGCACAAAGTTCTTTTGTGAAATAGTTTCACAATTAATTGCCTTTCCAGAAAATCTAAAATAGAAGCTTATTATTTTACAATTTGACAAGCCTAAATGCTGTCTATTTCTGTAATATGTTGTCACCTCTGCAACACTTTAGACCTCTTATTTGAAGTATTAAATATGAATAGCTTTTATTGTTTTTCAAAGTGTTTTGTATTTTCCTTCCAGTGTTGTGCATTTTAAATGAAGGATATTAGGTAACCATATTATCTTGCATACATTACTGCTTGTCATACTCAAGTTAAATTTATTCTGTTCCTGAACGCAGTCTGATCTGTAGTACTGCACTCAGGAAAAAAACAGATAGGCATGGTAGCTGCTAGCTTGAAATAATTAACTCCTTGAAAGTCAGGCCTCTTTCACCTTCACTGAACTTTGAGACAAAATGCCTGTCTTTAATATTTAAGAATAAGGAAAAAAAGAAGCAAAATATTATATCCTATCAAAATGTAGTGGGGTCTTTTACCTCAAAATACCCAGATCCATTCCATCTTCATGGTCATATGTTCGCATAAAGCTTGACCATATTAAATTCAAAGTCATGCTGTTTCTAATTCATCTTCCTGGACTTGTGCAAAGTTTCGACACTGTCCTGCATGACATCCTGGTCTCTAAATTGGAAAGAGATGGATACAATGCATGGAACACTCAGTGGATAAGGAATTGGCTGGATGGTCACACTCAAAGAGTTGCGGTCAATGGCTCAATGTCCAAATGGAGATCGGTGACAAGTGATGTTCTTCAGGGGTCGGTATCGGGACCGGTGCTTTTAACATTTTTATCAGGGACATGGACAGTGAGATTGAGTGCACCCTCAGTAAGCTTGCCCAACAATGACACTAAGCTGTGTGATGTGGCCAGCACACTGAAGGGAAGGGATGCCATCCAGAGGGACCTGGACAGGCTTGAGAGGTGGGCCCATGCAAACCACATGAAGTTCAACAAGGCCAAATGCAAGGTCCTGCACACGGGTTGGGACAATCCCATGCACAAATACAGGCTGGGTGAAGAATGGATTGAGAATAACCTTGGCTGAGCAGTGTGCACTTGCAGCCCAGAAATCCAACAGTATCCTGGGCCGCATCAGAAGAAGTATGACCAGCAAGTCGAGGGAAGTGATTCTGCCCCTCTACTCTGCTCTTGTGAGATCCCTGCTGGAGTACTGTGTCTCCAGTTCTGGAGTCCCCAACATAAGAAGGACATTAGAGCTGTTGGAGCGAGTCCAGAGGAGGGCTGCAGAGATGATCAGTGGGATGGAGCACCTCTCCTATGAAGACAGGCTGAGAGAGTTGGGGTTGTTTCAGCCTGGAGAAGAGAAGGCTCCAAGGACACCTTCTAGCAGCCTTCCAGTTCCTGAAGGGGGCCACAATAAAGGTGGAGAGAGGCTTTTTGCAAGGGCATGTAGTGATAGGACAAGATCTAATGACTTTAAACTGCAAGAGGGTAGATTTAGATCAGGCATTAGGAAGAAGTTCTTTCCTGTGAGGGTGGTGAGACACTGGAACGGGTTACCCAGAGGGGTTGTGGATGCCCCCTTCCTGGCAATGTTCAGGGCCAGGTTGGATTGGGCTTTGAGCAACCTGATCTAGTGGGCAGTGTCCCTGCCCATGGCAGGGGGTTGGAACTAGGGGGTCTTTAAGGTCCCTTCCAACCCAAACCATTCCATGATTCTATAATTACCAAATAAATTGCTGAGGTCACACCAAGGGATTTAGTGTTCTTCAGATACATCTACCTCTCTGGCAAAGGTCTGGTTTGTGCTGGTGTAGAAAACTATCCTTCCTGAACATTTGTAAAGAATATTTGTAACAGTTTTGTTGAAACAACCGCTTCTGTTACCTGTGTTTCTCTGGGCATACCTATGAAAGTAGGGCTTATGCTTCTTTGTATCCATGGTCTGTGGATGCACAGTTTCTTCACCATAGAATAATTTGTTATTATACCAGTAAAGCATTTGTTCTGTAAGCATACTGGGGCTCTTAACTAGTTTCTTATTGATCAAGATGCTGGGACCTCTTAACTAGTTTCTCAGTGATGAGTATGTATTTTGTAGTTATCAGAGTTTTCTCTGGTATCAGCAGCATTGACTATTTGGTCCCATACAGTAAAATTCATATTATAGATAGAAAAATAAAAGTAAATAAAATTTTTATAATAAATATATAATACAATATAAA
>VZRW01008893.1:36181-50339 GCA_013398125.1 Aegotheles bennettii | reverse complement strand
AGGGACTTTTAAAGGTCATCTAGCTCAACCCCGNAAATTTCTTCCTTATATCTAGGCTAAATCTACCCTCTTTCAGTTTAAAACCATAACCCCTTGTCCTATCACTACAGATCCTGATAAGTTTGTTCCCATCTTTCTTATAGGCCCCCTTTAAGTTTTGAAAGGCCACAATAAGGTCTTCCAAGCCTTCTCCAGGCTGAACAACCCCACCTCATTCAGCCTTTCTTCATAGGAGAGGTGCTCCTGTCCCCTGATCGTTTCTGTGGCCCTTCTCTGGACTTGCTCCAAGAGGTCCATGTCTTTCGTGTGCTGAGGGCTTCAGAACTGGACACAGTACTCCAGGTGGGGTCTCACCAGAGCAGAGTAAAGGGGCAGAATCACCTCCCTGGACTAGCTGGCCACGCTTCTTTTGATGCAGCTTAGGCTATGGCTGGTCTTATGAGCTGTGAGCACGCATTACCAGCTCATGTCCAGCTGTTCATCTACCAGTACCCCAAAGTCCTTTTCTGCAGGGTTGCTCTCAATCCTTTCATCCCTCAGTTTGCATTGATACCAGGGATTGTCATGACCCATGTGCAGCCCCTTGCACTTGGCCTTGTTGAACTTCACAAAGTTCACATGGGCCCATTTCTTGAGCTTCTCCAGGTCCCTCTGGATGACATCTTGCCCCTCGGGCATCTCAACCGCACCACTATGTTCAATAGCATATCATTCTATCACTTTAATATGGTTTTAAAGAACACTGTAATACGCCAGGGACTACCTAGACAACCTACTGCACTTCTTTTTTTAGCTTCCCCTCCAAGATGCTGTCAAGAGTCACCTTTGTACGTCAAGCTGTGCACTCGAAACACCTGCGAAGTCCCATATGCTGCACTGTCAGAAGTAAATGTACTTGCCCTACGGACATCGCATGTGAAGGAAAGCCAGAAATTATTTCCTAGAATATAAAAAAAATTGCTATTTTGAGACAATGATTTAGTAGCAGCATTAGTTTTCTATCTAGTATTCTTTTTTTTAGTTCAATTTATTTAATTTCAACTTTTTGAAGAGTGCATCTGTGAGCAGTGTGTCTTCGGTGGTGTTGGCCAGAAGAATTGGATCCCATGAACCGAAGTGCAGCTTGTGAAAAGTAACAAAAGAATGTTTGTCAAAGCACCAGGTGATCCTCATTGTGTACTTTCATTAGATATAAAAACACTTCTTTTGATATAGTCTTCTATAAGAACTAGCTTTGCCATTTATATTAGCTTATATTTATATAGGGGCCAGGATTTCACCTTGCATTCCATTTGTGGTGTGCATCACAAATCACATTATTAGCACTTAAGAAATAAGCAATAAAAGAACCCACCTTTAGGTGGAAGAGACAGGGTTGTCAGTAGGGGATCTATTTGAATGAATAGTCACATATAAAGCTTTGGGGTTTTTTGTAAGTGCATTTAGGAATTTATTTCTTATTGAAAGAAAAAACAGTTTTAAGTGTTGGAAAATGCAAAAGGTCCCAAAAATCGCTAGAATGTATTCATAATTCTTTGCCTTTCTATCCAGATTCAGAACAATAAAAATGGTTTCATTGTTCTGAAATGAGATACTTGTCTTTCAGTACTTTCCAATTATATTAATTTTCCACTCTTGGCTCCAGAAATTCTAGGTCAAACTTATTAACTTCTGTGCGGTTCCTTGTGGCTTAGTGATGGTTTCAGGGAATGCAAAATCAGTACCTCAGATCTACAGTATTTTTAGAACAGAGCAGATAACTGTACAGTTACATGTAAAAAAGCTGTTCTGAAATAATTTACCATGGTGTAAAAAAGAAAACTGGAAAGATTTTGTCAAAATCTAATGCTTCTTAGAGAAGCTAACTGTAAGTCAGTCTGCGATGAAAGGAACTAGAAAAATGTCTTGCTAGGGGCTGACATTGGCTTTTTCCAACAGATTTTAAAGAAAAGCTTTCTTCATTTCTATTGTGCTTGAAACTGGCACAACATCGGCTTTTATTTCCATAGGACTGTTTATCTGCTTTCACAATAAATTATATTTTTTATTCCTTTACAGATGTTACACATGTAAGACATTCATTTTCAAAAGTCACAATAAAATCCCGAGAGAAAGACATTGTTACACAAGTGTTATACTGAAGGATTGGGTATGCATATATGCAAGTGTGTGTGCTTGCACTTAGGGGGTTTTTATCACACAAGACATATTATCCAAAATTACACCAATTTTTCTATAACTTATCTAAGCCAAAATGATACAATAAGACTACATGAAATTCATAAGCCTCTTGAAATTTATTTCCCTTGAGAAAAAGAGGTAGAAAATAGTTGCTTAATAGAATTTTTCTATCCCAACTTTAGAATCTTGCTTCCATGCCGGATTCCATCAAAATTAACATATTACGGCACAGGCATAAAGTTTCCACAGAAATTCAGATGCAAGACTGGCACTGTAATTCTTTCTTCAGTACTTGAGGACAGCTAAAGGCTTATCAATTCCACCTTTATTTAATGTTACAGTACTTTTCCACAATGAACAGTGTTTATTACACTAAACCCATGCTTTGGTGTTGTTGGTGTTTTTTTAAATGTATTTAAATGCAAGAATTAGCTGCATTAAAACTGGTCACAATCCATTACAAAGGATAAAATACCAGCTTCAACAGAAAGGACACGCACCAGCTGGCATTTTACCCCATGCTCACTGGGGGCTGACTTGATTCATATTTGATTACATCTCTCGAGATTCAATACGCCCCAATTTGTCATTTATTAAGTGTTCTATTCATCACCAGAGAGAATAAAATCAACCTTTCCTCCCCTGTCCTTACTACTGCTAGAGATACTCATGTACAGCGTGGTAAGAAGGCAAGCAGAAATGATGGTGGTAGTGGGGAAGGTCAGTTTTATTTACCAAGTTTTCTATATAGGTGATTAGGTTTGTTTTGTGGTTTTTGTTATTGTTCCAAGTCCACAGATCGACCTTCTTCAAGGCTAAGCTAGGCTTTATTTCCAACATCTATGGTTCAAAAATAGACAAGCTGTTACAAGCTTCCCCCAGACAAAGATGGTTACTTTCACAAACTCTTCCCTTGGTCACCTGTCATACAATATATTCACACCAGCATTCTCTCCTGACTTCATGACAAGTGAAGGAGCTCCTTACTAAAACACTTCCTCAAGAAGGGATGTGCAGGAAGGTTCACTGAGGCCCAACAGTCAGCACAGTCCATTTAAATACTGAAAAATCTTTGTCCTTTTGAGGTACACAGGCATATGTTAATGCAGGTAAACTCTAGCGTTGTGAAGTGCAGCCATTGCTGCTAAATCTGCAATGTCAGCTGGCAAGGTGCAGAATTATTCTCACCTCTCGAGATGTACCTCATGACAAGGGGTACTGGCAAGAGCAGTGTTGGTAATGTGACGCTTCTACAGGCATAGATTATTATTCTTTTCCAACAAAGTGGGACTCTTTGATAAATCTATTCTGAAATCTTACAAATAAAAATTATTTTAACAATTCTACTCTAAACCTAAAAACTCCTTGAACAAAGGATGTCTGGGACAAATTCATTTTCACCTGGATATTTTAAAATATGTTTTCTCTCATAGGATAATGTATATACACCTGATACTTAATTCAAAGCCTGCTAGAGCTGCTACTGCTTTTGCAAGGGTGTGAAAGAAAAGCATGAAAGAAACCCTTTTTAAAGCCACTGCATATCCCATAGTAATATATTCAATAGGCTGTTGCGTGTCTTCTGAATGCTGGGAATAGGCAGGCTGTCTAACCCACGGTCACACCGGACCCTGTGGAGTATTGTCAGAGTATTTGGAGGTTTTGCTGGGCCTCCAGTCTGTCTAGAGACAGTAACTAATTCAGCTTCAGCTTCTCATTTCCATCCTTTTACTTCAGGTTGAATTTGTAAAAGCTGCATTCTCTGCACATCAGGTAGTTTTGCTCTAATAATCCTAACTCCACAGAAGACCAAATACTAAGAGAGCAAACAGCACAATTTGTCAGCATGACATAAGGCTTTTTTTTTTTTCAAAGACAATTTGTGAAGTATATTTTAGGGAAGCTAATGTGGGGGAAAGGAAATTTTATGTTGCTGTGGCAACTTGAGCGAAAAAAAGAGATTCATGCTGCAACACCTATGTTCAGTGCAGTTTACTTTTAAAATGTCATTGATTTCCTCAGCAAAGGAAAGCAATCAGCCAATTTTATAGAAGATGACTTCTGCTTCCCAACCCCATAGTGTTAAAAGTTCAAACTAAAACAAAGCTCTTCTCCAGCACAATTACTTGAGGCTTTTCAAAAGAGGAACCAGTGTGCATCTGGCTGATGCACATCATCTTGGTGAGTGGACAATATTATTATATTTACTTCAATCATTTATCTCTTGGTCCAACCAGTAGCCCATGAAATATGCTGGGAAATACCACCATTCTGTTTATACTTTGGCACAGTTCAGTCCTTCTTCCTCCCTTTGGTCAAACTTCAGCCTAACAAAGACCTCTTCCCTTAAGTAAGTTGCAGCCAAATCAGTATTAAACCCAGAAATAGAGGAAAGGCCAGTTCTTTCCCCAGAGAATGGGGTTTGTAAGGACTCCACAATACAAATAGCTGTAACTGGAGAAGCTTAGAGAACTCCCAGTCAGCTACACAAGGCATCAATTAAAGGAAAGACTTTAAGGGGAGGAGATGATAGGCCACTGATCAGTACAAAAAATGGGGTTTGATGAGAAAGAAAGTCTGAAACTAAAAGTGGGAAAAGCAGATGCAGGGAGGAGCAGGGTGAAAGGACAAGGATGAAAATGGAAAGTCAGAAATAGAATTTTCAAGCAAATTAATAGAGATGTACTTATCATATTACAGGTAGTCTAGACAATGTGAAGACAAGTTTTGAACTTGATGAAAAAGATCCAATAAATACTAAAGGGATTTGGTGAATTGAGAGGTAAAAAGGTTAGGACAGGAAGAACAGAGATCCTTGTCAGCAGCTCTTTCGTATATTGAAAGGAAGATAACTAGAAAGCAATGGGGATGTACAGAAGGGACCACAGTGATTCAAGAAGAGGTAGCAAAGACAGAGACTTGCATGCTTTGATGATTACTTGTTTATAGCAGCAGTCTCTGTAGGCATGCTTGGTATCTGGTCTGGAGACTCATCCTCCAGGTACTAACAATAATAGCTCCAGAGAGGTGCAAGCAGGAGCTGTGGCACTCCAGCCTCCCAAACAAGGAGCTCCCCTGGCCAAATGAAACTCAGTGGGCAAAGCCCTGGCCATATTTTGGCACATTTGAAACATTTAGCAGTATACCTGCATATTTAACACATGCTGTAAAAGATACAGACACTCACCTACTGTAAAACACATGTAGTCCTAAATCTGAGAATAACAGTAACAAAAATCATGCAAGCACAGACTGTGGCTTGGAACAAATGTGTCATGGAGAGAAAATAATTGTTTCATTTTCCAAGTGTGCCTAGGAGTTCAGGGCTGGTTTTGCTTTGCTTTTTTCTTTTCTGAGAACCAAAAAAGGTTGTTGGGTGGAAGGAGTGGGCAGCCAGCAGGCCTCGTTCCTCACTGACAACTTGAACACATTGTTCCTGAAGGAGCAGCTGCTTTCCAGTGAGGAAGCATTCTCGCAGTGTTCTTGCTCTTGCTTTCTCCTCTGACACCATGCAGTGGGTTTCAAGATATTTGGCTTTTTCTCCCCTGTTTTAAAAGGTCACCTAGGAATGAAAGAAAAAGTCACTTGGAATACTCCCCTGCATATCGCTTTATTTCTAAAACAATATTAACTCGAAGTTACTTACCTAGGAAAGGCTTTGCATTTACTACAGGGAAAACCCTTTTCTCATGGAATTTCCTTTTCTTTCTTGGCCACAGTGAGTACTGGCAAATAATGTGGCCTTTCCTCATGAAAATCAGCTGGTTTTCACTGAACAATAAGCCATCTCCAGTTAGCATAGTTATTGTTTGAATTTCTTCTACTGTTTTGATTATGTTGTTGGTTGCATTTAATTATATCCCCGTGGAAACAAAGAGATAACATCCTCCTTTCTCAATATATCTCTCTCACACACATGCTAGGAACCAGCTTCCTAATTACCAAGTAAGGCTACTGCTAATGACAACATAATCAAAATGTAGAAATTCATTTTTCAAATGCATGAAAAAACACCATCTGTATGCATCTTTTAAGTGAGACATTAAAAGCCTGACTCCGTCTGTTCTATGGACATTAAAAATGTGTAAAAATTAGGGTTTTCCCTGGTGTCTTTGGCCAAAATCTCTTTTCCCCACAATTGCTCAGTCTGTTCAGTTCAAATTATTCATAATACTACATCTAATTTTTCTTTCTTTAATTTCATGTCATTACTTCTCATCACATTCCTTCTCAGCACTTAACCCTTTCCTATACAAATTCCTATGAAACCCATTTAATTATGACTCAGTCAAGCTTGGTATGCTCAATTCTCTTTGTTCACTATTTTTGCTCTTTTTTCTCTATTTCTCTTCTGATCACATTCTGATATCATATTTTTGATAACAAGATGCTCAGAGCCTAATGAAATTGTTTGTCTTGTCACACAAGGACAGGAACTCTTGCCTCTCCTTCATATCTTTCGATAGCCTAAAGGTAGTTCTCATCTCTTTTATTGCCATACCACATAATATATAAATAAGAGGCAACGCCATGTCTTGTTTGATGTTCAGTGTCACTTCTAGATATCTGTGTTACTTGAAGTTCTTTTCAAGGCAGCATCTTGGGCTTTCCCTTCATCTGATCATTTACTAACCAAAGCATTTCTCTCTTTGTCTATGTACTTATTTTTTAAGTTAAATCCTTGATCTATTTTCTGTCTATTTTCCCCCAAAGCCTTTATTATTAGTAATTTTCTCTGGGAACCAGTTGTATTTTAACATATTTTTTTTCTCACTAGTATTGCTGTTTCTCACAAAATGGTATAATCTGCAAACCTCATTAATAAATTTATAAGACTGATCCTAATTGCCTGTGCATCTGCCCTTATTCCCTGCTGATTATTTGTCTGACTGCCGAATGCTTTAGCAAGCATGCAGCCCATATCAACATATCTCAGCAAAGATGACTTTGAGGTAGATGCTTTGTTGGATATTTAGAATCTGCTTCAATATCCACTGAATTCAGCTGAAATATTTCAAGTGGCACTGATGGTTTCCAAGTGAAAATAAATGGTACAGCTTCTGGATGTTCACAGCTGGGCTATATATCTTGGTATTAAAGCTCTGAGCAGGATAATCAAGAGAAAGACTCAGATCTGTGATAAGACTAAAGAAGCATTGGCAGAGCAGCATCTCTGAGAGGAGAATCCCAGGCTACCCTGAAAATGAAAGGAATGCAACATGAGTGTATTTTATTAACAGAAATGCCTAAAGGAATAACACTTCAACTACCAGAACTTTGAACAGCACTTTTCAATATTTCTCTTTGAATAGAACTGAATTTCTCTCTCATTAGAAATCTTTTCCAGCCCCTGTAGACCACAAATTGAGTTGAAGAATCACCAACAATTTTGCACAATACACTCCTAAGAAAATTCTGTATCCAGTGATGAATGTTTCACAACCAAGAGGAAAAACAAATTAAGAGATTTTTTTTGCTCATGTACGAAACCTACTTTTCCATGCTGTACTCCAGCTTCTAACCAGCGTACCAATGACTTCTGATATTCTGTGTGTTACATGTTTCAATTACATATATAAATACATGACATCCCAGAAAAAGCAAATGGTCCAAAATTAAGTAATTAATATGTGAAGGTATCCTTATTAATAAACATACTTTTTTCATAGCAGCAATTGATTATTCTCATGACAACAGGTTTTTTCCCCCTGTAAATTAGGATATTTCTTAATGGTTTGGTATTGTCAGTAGGAGATTAGCAGTACTATGCTGAGGAACTTCCTTCAGGCTGCAATTTCAGCCACAACAGAGGAGAGTTGAAAATCGCAACGAACCACTTCTCCTGTACATGGATTCACTGGCACAGAATCATTTCCAAAAAAAAAAAAAAAAAACCAAGACAAGGTTTTCTATATTTTTAACACTTTAGCATCAGCAGCAATGTCTCCTACACCCTTCAGGGGAAAATTCCTGGTCTCTGTGCAGATACTTATGTCAAAAATAACTCACTGAACTTTGAAGGATCAGTTCTGGCAGGGATAAAATGGTAATAATTGTCTATAAGTGTTGTTGTTACAAGTTTGTAGCATTTTTTAGATATGCTAACAGAGATGCTTCTAAGAGTCAGTAATTCCTGGTTGTGAGCTAAGACTTTCTGAGGAGAGCAGATGCATGTGGAAACAAATTTTATCCTAGACAGCAAATTGCTCCACCTTTCCAACAGATATTTCTACCAAAATGTGCTTGTTCAGTACAATCAGAAAATTAGACAGAAAATTAAGAGCTGGTAAATGAAAGTGTCAAACCTCACAAGCTGAAGGTGTCATAGGTGCTTTTCTTCTCTGAAGACAGCCTCCCACAGGCAGTACCCAGCCGGTGGAGCATCCCACTCTGCCCACCCAGCCCGATGGCAAAGGCTGCTTGGCTAATGGCCAGTGTAGCCTCAACCTCTCATCTCCCTCTCAGCAAGCCAGGTCCCACTCCCAAGCGGGTGCTTTAAATCCCACTGAGAGCCTGAATTGATAAGGGGGGAGGAGGGGGGGGGAATAAAAACCAAATAAACAAAACAAGCAAACAAAAAAACCTACCATATCTATAATCCCCAGAGGACCAAAAGAAAATGTTATTAAACATGCATGCCCTTAAATTAGCACAAATATGTACATACACATAGAGAAGGAGAAGGAAGAAAACTCGGTTTTGTAGGGCATCATCTTTTTCCAGTGAAGCAGATAGCCTGCACATGAGCAAGTGTGGGTGGCATGGATCGTAAGTCTGGCTTCCCCAGGTGGGCTGCAGCATGTGCTGGCACAGCTTAGACTGGATTGACATCTGCAAGTTCAGCTTGTGTCTCAGATTCACATTGTGGTAAAATTAGCATGGTCCACCAGCTTTGCCAGCATTACCAACAAAACAGACTTGAGACTAACACCCAGCCCACTGGAGCTCATTGCTCTCCATTGCAACTGGGGAGTAACTTTCTTCTGAGTAATGTATTTACATTGAAAGACAAGGGACGGGCAAAAGGGAATATCATTAATTCTGATTAGCTGAATGAGAGATCCTTTAGACAAACATGTCAAAAGGTCATCCAGAAAGAAAGAAGAAAAAAAAACAGAAAGAAAGAAAAAAGGTAAAACTGTTCAGATATAAGCCTTATCCTACTTCTAAATATTATTTAAGGTCATTACAGAACCCAAGTTCATTTGAGAAACTTATGTCAAACCAAAATTAAGGATCTGTATAGATTTTCATAGTAAGCTTGGGTAAAAGTTGTGGTAAAATTTATTCTACTTACCAAAGGAAGACACTTAAGAACTAGAAAAGATACTGTATTGTGAAAAAGTTCTGAGAAACCAATGAAAGCTGCCTTCCCACAGATTTGTGTCAGATAGCTGAGGACGAGCCTCAATTGCAGCTTGTCCTCAAGTGTTAGCATTCAAAAAGCAGCCTCCTAGCAGACACCTGCCTTATAAAAGCTCATGTTGCAGTTTTTTGCTCAAACACCCATATCAAACTAGCTACAGATGATTGTTTTAACCAGGCTACAGACAGCACACAGCACAGACATTTCATTGTGGTTTTTCTTAGGTAAATGACAGGTAGGACAGTGGTTTGGGGTTTTTGAAGGGACTGGAAGATGTTTTCAGAACTTTTTTCCATTCCCCAACCCCAAAAGAAATGGTAGACAAAAAGGGGAGAAAATGGAAATTAACATGTTTGCTTCCATACTGTAAATCACACTGTCTCTCCTATCCCACCAGCACTGGCACATATCTGAAGTAATAAGTTTCTGTATATCGGTACACTGGGAGTCTGATTTTTTCTAGACAAGGACTCTAGTTAATTAATAGATTTTAGATTTTTAGATTTCACCTGAAACACTAAGGCTTTCTCATCAGGCCTCACCCGTTGCTACCCTATGCAGCAATGATCTCTGGATCAGCAGTGGTCTCAGACCCAGCAACGGGGGGTCTCCAGTTAACAGAGGATGAAACTGCTACTTTTTTTCCATGTCTTCTCAACCAACCCTGTGAAAAGTATGTGCCAAAAGCATGTACCATGAATGAAGGACATTTTTGCCTTTTCTACCCTCAGGTCATATTCTAAATATACCAAAAGAAAGAGTTTCTCACTCTACCCCTAAACCTGAGCTGTAGACTTGACCCCTTGCGCTGTGCCTGTAGCAACTGCAATCTGGCTGAGAATCAAGACTTAACCCATTCCTGCACCAAAAACTTCTCAGCTTGATCAGATCTGATCCCTGGTCTGCATCTTCATGCAATCACATAATTGCTTCTGTTCAAAAAAAAGAAGGACATGAGAACACGTAGATGAAAGCGGGGAGGGTAACTCCATTCAGCAACACCACCTTAGGCTGGCTGAATTCACATTTTAATTGCTCCTCACTGGAATGCAAACCTATAAACCAGCATAAAAACTCTTAATTTGTTTGGTTTCTGACTTAAGAGCTAAGTGACATTCATAACAGTAGATATTATAATGCTGAATTCTAATTTCACCCCAATTTTTGCCTTTCTAACTTCGGTGCAGCATTACCTGTTACAATATTCCAGTTCCTGTGATTGCACTTCTGCTGGGCGCACAGCACAGTAATTCCCAAGAACATATCTGATTCCAAAGGAGTGAGATAAGAAGAGCAGTTAATAGATTTTCTTACCAGCACACTTTTGAAGTGGTTAGTGGGATTTTCCATTTCCCTTTGTCATCTGCCTATGGCAGAGAAAAAAAGCAAGAGAAAAATTCTCTCTGAAGGCTACAATTGTCCAAGTTGGATTTAGAGACTAAAACAAAACTGAGGTTGTCTTGGTGGTATTTAGTGACTTTTAGTTGGTTCAGAATGAGGACATCTATTCCACAAAAAAGATATGCAGTCATTTTGGGCTGCCTCAACCAATTTTACTAATTCGGGCTAAAGTAGCAAGATAATTTGGGAATAAAGTTGGAAGCAGCTGACAGGGAGCCTGGGGCTGAAGCTATGCTGTCCAAATTAAAATCCACATTGCAAGAATAGCCCTGCTATTCTGACCTGTAGCTGGAACATACCTCTTCTGTTGAATTTTGGAGAAAAAAAGGAGATATACCTACTGCAAGCAGCCTTTTGTCTTAGACAGAATAATATTAGAGACTTCATCTCCATAACTGTTACTGCAATATAATCTTTGCTTAAAGGATTTTCTGTTTGAAAGTCTAAATTTCAGATGGCTTTTTCATCTTAATTCTGTATGTACTGTATCAACTTATTGCAATAAAGAGATTAAACTGTAAAACACATTTGTTTTAAAATTTAATTCTTTAAGTAATTGGGCGGGGGGGGGAGGGGGAAGGGCTGGGGGAGAGATGCAAACTGTGTGCATGCATATGCTTTCACAGAATCACAGAATCATGGAATCCTAGGGGTTGGAAGGGACCTTGAAAGATCATCCAGCCCAACCCCCCTGCCAGAGCAGGACAAACTAGAGTACGTCACACAGGAACGCATCCAGGCGGGTTTGGAATGTCTCCAGGGAAGGAGACTCCACAACCTCTCTGGGCAGCCTGTTCCAGTGCTCTGGCACTCTCACAGTGAAAAAGTTCTTCCTTATCTTCATCCGGAACCTCCTATGTTCCAACTTGCATCCGTTCCCCTTGTCCTGTCACTGGACATCACTGAGGAGAGCCTGTCTCCATCCTCCTGACACTCACCCTTTACATATTTATAAACATTAATGAGGTCACCCCTCAGTCTCCTCTTCTCCAAGCTAGAGACCCAGCTCCCTCAGCCTTTCCTCATAAGGGAGATGTTCCACTCCCTTAATCATCTTAGTGGCTCTGCGCTGGACTCTCTCAAGCAGTTCCATGTCCTTCTTGAACTGTGGGGCCCAGAACTGGACACAATACTCCAGATGTGGCCTCACCAAGGCAGAATAGAGGGGGAGGAGAACCTCTCTTGACCTACTAACCACCCCCTTTCTAATGCACCCCAGGATGCCATTGGCCTTCTTGGCCACAAGGGCACATTGCTGGCTCATGGTCATCCTCCTGTCCACCAGGACCCCCAGGTCCCTTTCTCCTACACTGCTCTCCAGCAGGTCAGCCCCCAGCCTGTACTGGTGCATGGTGTTGTTCTTCCCCAGATGCAAGACTCCACACTTGCCCTTGTTGAATTTCATTAAGTTTCTCCCCGCCCAACTCTCCAGCCTGCGCAGGTCTTGCTGAATGGCAGCACAACCTTCTGGTGTGTCAGCCACTCCTCCCAGCTTAGTGTCATCAGCAAACTTGCTGAGGGTGCACTCTGTTCCCTCATCCAGGTCGTTGATGAAAATATTGAATAGTACAGGTCCCAGTACCGACCCCTGAGGGACTCCACTAGTCACAACCCTCCAATTAGATTCTATTTAGTTGATCACAACTCTCCAACTTCTTCCTTTCAATCAGTTCGAAATACACCTCACTACCCAATCCTCCAGACCACACTTCCTCAGTTTAGCTTCAAGGAAGCTGTGGGAGACAGTGTCATATAAAAATGTCAAATAAAATCCAGAATTTGGATCAGCTGATTATACTAAATATTTCAAGGGTGTCAAAGTTTTTAATTACTTATTATAAAATGTTCATCAGTCTTATTTTGTATCAGGGACAATCATTTATTAATTATTTGTGGAGTATCTAGCACCTGGGAGCAATTAACATAAAGTTTTTAACTTTTGGTCCTACTGTTGTGTAAAGGTTAAATAATGATAGCTCAAAACATGAAATTATGCACCCCTAGTTCTGATCTGGCTCATGGGAGAACTACAGGAACAGCCTGCGCACGCCGCTCATCCCCTCTGCTCGCTGGTTTGGTTCTTTGGGTGAGTCTATTAAACAACATGTCATGGACCATTAAGTGAGTGCTCGGTAATTTACCAGCTCTGCTCAACAAGGTTACTTACAGAGGCTGATTCACTTCATATATTTTAAAGACAGATTAAGTATTTTGTTTTTATTTTCACTGGATGACTTGATCAAACCACGGGGTTCCCCTTTCAGTTTAAAATTTTGTTCTTACTTGTTTTAAATGCTCCTCTGCAGTGTTGCCCCAGAGTATTCCAGCCACTCCCATATTCTCAGAGAAACAATTCTGGCCTATATTTTATTTTTCTGAGTTAGTTTAACTGACTGGATCATTTGTTTCTCTTAAAGCATTCTTATACAGTTTGACATTTGCAAGAAAACCAAGAAATTCACGTGATAGATGGAGGTCAGCCCATCAGAAACCGAGCTCTTTAATCCACTAGACAAATGGTTAAATTTAAATCAAAAGAAATGGATCTGAGATAATTTAAACCCAATTGAAAACTGTTCAGGCTAATTACAGGCAGAGATGGTTAGCTGAAAATAAAATTGCTTGGACTGAAATCCCAGAATTTGGCAAAACAAAAAAAAATAAAAGGACCTTTTTTTTTATTCAAGGTAGAGTTAGAATTTACTTAACTCTTTTTCTTTTTGATTTACACTGTCTGAAACTGAATGGTTGTACATTATAACAATAACTGGAACAATAGCTTTATAGCTTCCAAACATTGCCAGTGTCATGAACAGTGACATTTGTAAGCTGCTGAAGGAAAACCTCAAGAACAGAAAGCTCTGAATTTCTCAGACTAATCTTATCTAGACAGATCTGAAGCCAGAGCCAAATTCAGAATTATACCCTCAGTAAATTCAGGCCACTGTTTCTCAATAGCTACTGCCTACCTAATTAGGACTCTTTCAAATGAGGATGAAGCCAGAAATGAGTCTCCATTAATGGCTCAGACTACTAATGTTTTTAAAGTTAAGAATGTGTGGTACATATCTACTTTATCCTTATTACCAGTATCTTGAAAATATACCAATCATTATTTTAGATAACTTACAGTCTAATACACCTCTTGTCAGCTTCTAAGAGAAGCTTAGAGGAGAGATGGGGGGGGGGGGGGGGGGGAGAAGGGGGGAG
>VZRW01008893.1:0-36118 GCA_013398125.1 Aegotheles bennettii | reverse complement strand
AGGGAGAGAGACTGTTCCCTTTGATTGAGAAAAAAAGCTGTAAGAAGTATCTTTCATCTAACAGATGAAGCAGGAGGAACTTTCACCTAAGCAGAACCACAGGTTTGGGTGAGGGTTTTCCCATCTATTGCTGACAGCAAAAGCCACAGGAGAAGCAACTTTTCTCTGAAATTGAAAATGGAACATACAGAAGAGAGAAAATGGCCTGCATTCACCTATGCACAAAACCTCTCCATTTCATGGCTAAGTACAGCTACTTTCCAAAGCTGCCTTTTAGCATAGCTGTAAAGAAACTGCAGCCACCCCCACAAAGCTACGTGCATTTTGACCATGTCCATTGAACAGATAAAAGCTGCTCCACACCCTGTTACAGAGTATATTTCTTTAAAAACAAGAATCTGGTCAATCTTCTTTGTTTTTCAACTTTGTTTCCTCTCTCCTTCTCCATGGTACATTTCTTAACACCACACCTTATGCTGCTGATGGTTTGTCTCACTTCTGTAAACATGAAGCCTATCTGGAAGATTCTGTTGGTAGTCCTCCTGCTTCAAAAACACCACCACTGATTACCTGGACCTGAGAAAACAATGCAGTGATTTATCTGCTTTAGTGCACATCCTCTGCCTCTCCAAGGTTTCCATTCAGCTGGTAGAAGGGGAGAGGAAGAGAGGGAAGAAATGCTGAAGTACAGCTTAGGCTACAAAACCCAGATGGCAGCACTGCTGCCACATGCACCTCATGTACCAAGAGGAACTGGGTTTGTTTGGGGAAGAAAATGTTAGGAGAAGACAAACCACTGTATAAATACCAACGTATAAATCTAGGCAAAGAATTTTTTGCAGTCCTAGGGACACATGTAAATAAATGCAGCTGTACAGCAAAACCATACACGCACCAGGAGGGAAAACGTTTATCCACACAGGGGAAAACCAAAATATGTAACTCTATCTTTATAGTACAGTACCTGCTTTATACCAAGACTTGTGCAGAAATTTGCTTCTTGTACTCACCAAGGGACTGCAGTAGCTTTGCTTCTGGGAAAAGGAAGGGAGATTGCTGCTTCTGTTTCACCTACATTCTGATTATTCTGTGAGTAGGAGAATGTGCTTCAGAAGAGGTGAATAAAGAGATTTCATAGCCCTCGGTTTCTTTCTTCTTCTCTAGTGCGGAACGGTGAAGAGGCAAAATATATAGATTTTGGGCAGAATCAGTGAAATACTATCATTCCTCCAAGATGGAATTAGTTTGGTGAACCAGAAATTGTGTTTTCTTTAAGATCAACTGAACAACCAGACTGATGTTGCTAATTATTATCTTCATTTTCAATATAACTTAGTTTAAAATTGACTTTTTTCAGTAGTACCAAATCTTTGAGTTGCTTTTTTTTTTTAATTATTATTATTTTAGGCCCAAACTATTCACTGGAGTACCTAAAGATTTTTAGGCAATTTAACACATAACTTTCAATAGTTGGAGGACTGTTTCCTAACAAAATATTTTGCCCTAAAGTTAATCACTTGAAATTGAATGCTCTTGATTGCTGGGCTGATTGCTTGCACTGTGATCTATGCACATGGTTATTTTTCTCCTGCTAAATACATATTTGCAGAGCTATTTCATATAGGGTATATGTAACTGTACTCTTACATCATTCCTACTTGAAGTTCCATAGGAATGAGATGTCGCATGAGAGGCATTAAAGCGATGCACCAGTTAGGAAGAGGGGAATTTCAGCTCAGCAGTATCTGTCTCGTTGCAATACCACTTTGACAGTTCAATCTCCCAAAGCAAAATGGCAAATGGAGAAACTACTACAATTTGCTCTTCTGTCTGGGCCTCAAAAGGCCCCTTTTAAAATGATTCTGACACCACATACACATTCACGTAAAATAAGCTGCACCAACCCCTACAGAGCTACTGATTTGGAAGAGTTGAGGTAACCGTACCACTTTGTAATAACCAGTCATTTCTCTCTCTTCTTCCTTGTTGACTTTTATTAGTATAATGATTTATAATATTACTTTAATAAAAAATGTTAAAACATCAGTGCTGATTATTGAAAAGCAGTTGTGAGCCTTTTGCTTTTGTCTTTTTTTCTTGTATCATATTTGTGCAGCCCATTTCGCACCTCCCATATCTGCCCAGCTCCTTTCAGTCCACAGGGCTTGGGATAGCATCCTAAAATGAACATCTCAAATGAAACTTCCAGCCCTCTGTGTATGCTCTAAAATTCCACCCTGCAAAACAGCCAAAAAAAAAAAAAGTTTCATGTAACACTTTGTTGCTTCCTATCTTGGAAAAAAATCTGATTCCTTAAGTTCCCCAACTGCACCAAGAGGGCCCACTGCATCTGTTAAACTCATTGACTGTGACTGCCGCCCTCATATGAAGCAAAATTTCAACTTTCTGAGCTTTAGCTTGTGTGAAGCCCAGCAATAACGTCATCAGAGCCCTGTGGGTATGGCAGGGAGGATGGATAAGGATGACATGCCATACACTTTGTGGGACCAGGACCAACAGGGCTACACACTGCATCTAGAACACTGCTGAGCCTCAGCATGATCCAAAATACCATTCGTGTTACAATATCTTGAGCTGACAACCACTGGCAAATTTATTGACTGTCAGGCTAAAACAATACAGAGAAGTCAGCCTTTTATTTTCTTATACTTTTAGATGTCCATTACGATGATAAAGCATAGTAGGAGAAAAAATACCTTCCCTCCTCTCTTGAGGGATATTTCCAGATTACTGGAATGGCTTGATTGCTCTTATTTGGATAATTTTCACAGTGTACATGGATCCATACAGTATGTCATATATGAAAACATAGGATGGATTTATGGATTTTTGAATAGAAAGTCTGCTTCAAAATTTTCCCTTGGCCTTCACACAAAAATACAGGGAAGAGAAATAAATCCTGTTGTGCTTTTAGTGCCCCAAGCACAACAGATAACCAGTTAATGCATAATTACAGAAACCTACTATGAAAAAAAGATCATCCTCAGAGAGTCCAATTTTAATTATTCTCCAGCCTGTGACTGCTTTCAGCACTGAATTCAACTGGAAAAAGGCACATGACTTACAGACTTCATTACCCACACAGATTTAGAGAGCAAGATGGGACCTGGAATGTAGTTAAAGTTCTACCCTTTATTTTTCCAATTAATTCATGGTTGAGAATACTAATCTGAAAGGAGATTAGATAGGTTCTTTCCAAATGGTATTTGGACTTTTTCACGATTTCTGTGAATGAAATTCCAGCATGAAAGGTGATTATCACCTCAAAAATTTTGTGGAGAGGATGCACTGCTTGGCACATCAAATAGTAAAATCTCTAATTATATGTTGCAATAAGCAGCCAAATGCTGCTGTAGTAACACACCACTAAACACAGTCTCCTTTTTCGAAGGTGTAAATATAAACAACAGACTTTTGCCACAGCTGTACTGGCTGATCTTAAGTAACCAATGCTTGTTTTTTTCCCCCTCTAAATCTGTTCACCCAGAGGGTCCAATTCTCCAGTGATTGACACCACTATAATTTAACCAACTTCAACAGTTCTAGTTCCCTTATCCACAAACGAGAGCAAAATCCAATCGATGGAGAGAGTAGAGTTTTCCACAAAGAAGAACATATCTCTCCCTGCTTCTGATCTGTTTCTGATGTATTTTTTTAGCTTGGTCAGAAAGCTATCTAGATTACCAAGGCCAATAAGGTCAGTCAGAGCCATTGTTTTTTTGGTGTGCTGGAAGCAGGAAATCAGAATCCTGAGTTTTAAAAAATATATTCAGGGAAGGATAAAGTTCATAGATGAGCAAATTCACATTCTTTCATTGTTTTTAGCTTTTCTGAAGGTTTATTTCCACTCAGAGTTGAGCTTCAGGTTTTACAATATTTATATTTCACTCTATTTCTTGATTCTGAAAAACATCAAAAGGGTGGGAGTGTCTTCTTTGAAAAATTTCCATTATTATTTAAGGAAAAACAAAAAGTGAGCAGATCTTCATGGTGTTTAGGAAGATGAATGCAGAAGCCTGTGCTATGCAAGCTCTCTAGTCTCCTACTCCTGGCAGTTCTGAAAGATGGATCTTACATACCAGAAGTAGCTGAAGGGAAAATATGGATTTAAGAGAGCCCCAAGGTCATGGTGACAGTGGATCAACCTGCCCGGCAGGTCTGTCTGGGAAGTGTGCAGGCACTGACTATTTCCAAGGAGTCTTACGTTCAGGAAGATAGTAGAAACACCTCGTGTCTTGGAGTCAGACACAAAACTGACCTACAAGGCAGCTTTCAGAAAACATTGTGATGGCTGCCACAAAGCTATTTTTCCTTCATGGTTGGGCTACATGGAGTCAAATTTTCTAAAGATTTCTCTTTCCTTTTTGGCATCACAAGAAGTGAATTTTCAAGACAGTTTATCAAACCATGTGTTATCCCTCTGGCTGTTGAACTTTCCAGACACAGCATTTTAAAACGCCCTTCAAAATCCTGCATGTAGCTCTGGGCCTCTTATCTATGTTTTCTTGCTTTTACTTTTCTTCTCCTTGTTCAGTGTTCCACATAGTTTCACATTTGTGACATCGGGGCTTTTCTGGGGAGACTTGCAATCATATCCACATTGTGCAAATAAAGAGGTTACCTGTGAGGAAAAGAGACAGAAATATCCGTACAAATCCTGCAAGTTTCCCACAGAATCTGGGTGAAAATTTGGCTCTGTGACTCTTCTGATAATGCTCACAGCTGCAGGTCTGAAAATCAAATTGCAAAGAGGTGCTGACTGAACGGATGATCCCTTTCCTGCAGTATGATGTTGACTAATGAATGGTTCTCAGACCAAAATAATATTACCTACATATCTTATTGATTAATATTTAAAATATCGCAGATGTCTAGATACTGACTGTTGAATTTCAGCAATTTAGACATATTTTCAAGCCTGTGGTCAGGAGAGGTTTTACTCTGTTTTGATCTGAAAAGCTAGAAGCACTATAGCAACTGTTAAATCTCTCTGAGACGCACACCTTTCTGTTTTCTTTATAACAGTTACATTCTCTATTCTAAATTGTGAAATCCCAGCAAGGGAAGTATACTCTTAGAAGACAAATACACGTATTTAGAGCTCTCAGCCTTCAGACATCCAGCTCTTGACTTGGGCTGAACAGACGTAAAGTACTAAATGCGTGCCTATGAATTGCATATAGCTATTCCCCTGTTTAAGACAATGTTCTAAGATGTTTTTCAGTCATGCTTCTGCATTTCATATGTGTTACTTGCCACTGGATTTGGTATACCTTGTGCAGGATTGCTTAGGATCACCGCAATTTTTGCCAGTAGTAAAGGTAATGTTGCAGTTGCAGAACTCGTGAAAAATATGATAAGAGTTAACAGTGGAAAACTGATTTCTTGACCTGTCACAGGAGAAGACAGAAAGAAACATCGCTAGGGTCTCTGCCTCAGAACATGGTCTGAAATGTTCATCTTTGACAACAAAAGTGTAATTTGGTTTTCATACTCATTTGTTTTGGGTCATTTAAGAACATCTCCTGAAGTTGTCTCAGAAGTCTCTAATCATTTCCAAGAAACTGCAAAAGAGAAAATAAATGCCCTGAAATGTGTTGTCATTACATGTAACAGAAACTAGCTCACCTCACCTAACTCAAGCATTTCTTTCATCAGAAGAAAGAAGGAATACTACATGCATTTAAAAATCTATGCTACATGCTACAGTAGAATATCAATCAGAAAATTTGGAGGAAAAGCTCATCTCTCTTAAGCAAGGCAAGCATTGACTTACCATAAACTGAGGTTGTCAAATGGTTTGTAAGGCCCCTTAAATACCAGATTCTCTGCAATTACTCTAGTAAAGGATAAAAGTTAAAAAATCTAGAAATTAAAAGCTCAACATCCCATTATCAAACCCTTTAGCCAGCCAACACCCTATGACATGGCATTATCCTAAATTTATCAGCAAATAAATCACTACCTTTGCTTGAAAATACTAAAAGGCAAGGAACGCAAAAGATCATTTATAGTTAGAACAGCAAAATCTGCTGATAAATCTCAAACATGACTGGCTTCACAGTGTTTTGTTAAGGACCTGAAAATCTTTCGTTCTCTTTTAAAGTAAACCCCATTTGAATACACATAGCAGTTAAACTGCCTAACAAGATTTATGATCAAAGCAAATGTGAAATAATTGCTAGTGGTTTGTGCAGCAAAGTGCCTCATACAAATAAAGGCAACAATATCAATAGAAACTAATTTGGTTCAAAATGTGAGGAAACAGACTTCACAAGGGGGGGAATAAAAAATGTATACATTCATGTTATCAGTTCACAGTTACTTTTAAACTTCCACTGTGAAGTGACAGCACCAGCAGAAATGTGTTTTCTGGAACAGCATACTGTTTGTAAGTGTGATCTGGCTAATAAGGATTTCAGATTCTGTTGGACATTTTCACAGTCCTATGGAGGAGTCCTTACTACTTTGATTTCTCAGGGAGGGGTGGCGTAGGGGGGCAAACATGAACAGGCAACAACAAAACAGGGAAGTTCACCTCTCAAAGTCAACATCTAAATAAAAATAAATGTCAAAACTCATCTTGGTTTAAGTCGGATCACTGCTTCTGCACATTTCTGCTATCATGATGAAAAAGTCTGACTGCTGAAGAAGAAAACATGGCAAGAATTGAATCACCTTACAGTCATGGCCCTCCCACGCCTAGAACAACTGCCTTGATAGGAATTTTAATGCCATTTAGTTTTTCTGCACTTCTCTGAACAATGCAAATAATTTCACCATAATGAAAGCAAGATTAATTTTCCAAAACTTCATGGTATTTTATAGATCATTGTCCGGTCTCAAGAGTATCATATTACATTGCCAGAGTCTACTGTGAAATAACTCAGATGTACCACTTTTGAAGATTTAAATAAATTTATCAGGAAGGTCACCCATGTTTTGCAAGGAAATACAAATTTTGAAATGCTATCTGTAGGCCATACATTGCCTGGATTTAAAGACCAAGATGTCATAATCTCCGTTGTCTACATTACAGTGTTCACATCTTCCAGACCTTAGACATCAAAAAGGGTTGGGTTCTTCCCTTTACCAAAATTCTTGCCCTCCATCAAATTCCACACAAAGAATGGTAAAAGCCAACATTATTCTTTCTACAGGATGGAGGTGAAGGAAATCGTGATTCATTGCCACTGACCACTGAACGCTCACAGCTTGGCTAATAAAAAGATGGTTCCTCTTTACTGATCACATACTTTTTGGTTCTCTGATACCCTATTCAGGAAGAATGATGGCCACTGAAATGCTGACAGCACTTAAAATGCCTGACACAAACAAACTAAGAAAGAATAACAGATTTTTAAAAGTCTGTTTCATACCCAAAGGGAATGGTTATGTTAGCTTTGCTGCACTGTAAAGTTCACATTTGATAGCAAACAATATTCATTCTATACACATCCACTGAAATTTATGGTATCACCAAATTTCACAGCATTAATTCACCATAAGAAGGTCTAACTCTAAGGTTTAACTCAGTATATGCATTTCCTAACCTGTGAAAGACAGCTTGGAGTAACTTCAAACAATATATTTCAATCCTTGAGAAACCACTTCTGGACGCTAGCTCTCTCTCCTCCAACCTGTCCTACTATTACCGAATAAGCTCATAACATAACTAAACAAAGGCCTACTACAACCTCATCTAATTGATGCTCATAATCTAAATTTGGAACAGTCTGTAATCATGCCAGAACACAGAATAGAGTCTTTTTAGCAGCACAGATGATCCTCTATCCGCTAAGGGAACACAGAAGATGGTTTCTCATCTGGGGCATATCTTGCTGAAAGAGATGACAGGAGCAAAAGGTAATTTACTAAAATGTTTTGAGTCTTTATGCAGTGATTCCACCAAAACCTGATGGAGAAACCTCACTTTCATCTGGCATATATTATTTTGGTGTACTGCATGATGAGTTTTTCTTTACTATCTATTATATGGGATATTGGACCATCTAGGTGGGATTCATCTGCCCTAGCGCAGGCACAGGAATGACAGATGTTTAAGGATAAGTGTGTCATTCTAGCTTCCTTTTATATAATCAATAGTGAGAAATGCTCGTCCCCAGAGAGTAATTCATTGCATTTATGGGTCAGATAAATCACTATGTGGAGGTATATATCTCTGCTCATAGATTATATAAAAAGAACCTGAATTACTATCTCAGGCTAAGATTTGTAACATTTAGACATATATATATACACGTAATTTGGGATTTCTTGCTAATACTGAAAAGCGTGGTAGTGCCATGTTCAAACAAGACTGTTGTATCAGGTTGGCAAGAAAACTCTACCTTATTCTGGTGGATGAGACAACTGCAGTAACTCAGTGTTTCTCAATTACAGCACTACACAACATACCCCACCATAAAACACCAGTGCCTATGGAAATCCACCCAAAACAAAGTGCTGGAATATGACTTCAGCAATTTATGCCACCACAAACAAATAAAACTTTTATATCCTCTGTCTATCTTCACTTCCCAGAATTTTTTGAATCATAGTTATCTTTATGGTTATTATTTTAAGGATTCTTCAGGTTGCAGAAAACCAGAAAAAAAATCACTTAAAATTTCAGGACAATTATTTAATATTTGCTTCTTTGCCATAAGAACTATCTGTTAGCAGAGGCACACAACTCCAGATTTGTGCCACCAGTTAAGTTTTCAGCAGATCTTGCCATGATTCCACATATTTCATAGCTTCGTGTTTCTGTGGAAGAGCCTGTATTGCTCACCATTCCCCTCGTCACTGACAAGAACCAGTCCCCTGTTTCCAGAGAAAAGCACTGTCTCTGTAAAGGTGGAAGCAATCCACCAGTTCCTGCTCTATGACTCTCATGAAAATTACTAAGTAGACCTCTATAAAAACCACTGAACCTTAGAGAGTAACCAATTATTTGTAAAAATAAATTTAACAGCTGTGCTCTACAAGAAGGGCAAAGATCATTTCAGGAGCTGATCTACAGTTGTGGAGTAGATTCCTAAGAAACTAAGAACATTCACAACCCTCCAGCGCCTCCCAAACACAAGGCACATTTCTTTGACCTTGCCCTCACTAACAGTAATGCATAACATATGTGTTAAAAAAACCCAGAAACTTTACCACAAGTGCTTCTCCGCTCCACCCAAGGAGTAATGACTGTGTAACAGATGTTAGTCATGTTCTTTAAAATGCTACTGGGAAGTACTCACATGCTACAGTAATGAGTATGGTATAAAAGTCTTACTCAGAATAATAAAGTTACATATAGTTCAATGAATTTTCCACAGAAAAGAGCTTTCTACTGCTTACTTGTCATGTCTTATGATGGGAGTGTAAGAGTAAGAAAGGTTCTCAAAGCACCGTTGGGTTTAGGGAACAAAAGCTGAAGTAGAAATAAGGTTCTTAAAGAAAGGCCAAGACCTGCATCATCCCTTAAGGCTTTCTTTAAGACACATGAATCACAAAAGTAAATCAAATATTCATTTTGTTGCAAGAAGCAGCAGATCCATGCCTACTCCCCAGAATGACCTCCTCCAGAAAAAAATTTCAGGTGAAAATATACAATGAGATAACTGCTAGGTTTTAAATATCCTCCACTCTCAGACATTGAGAAGGGGTCCAGGTTTACAGAGCAGACACAAATTAACATAAGGCTAAACTGAGGAACAGCACATAGAAATGCTGTCACTTGCAGACATCTTATCAGTACTACATGCTAGGAAAAAAAGTAACAGAAATAAAGTTCTAGTGCTGCTAGGAATGAATTTGACAAAGGTAATGCTGACTCTCCAGTTTGGGAAGAAAGAATGGAAGTCCTAAAAAAAATATTGATAGTGCTTTGAAGAGGGAGTGGGACCAGATAATCTCCAGAGATGGCTTCGAACCTGAACAATTCTGTGATTCTATATGAAAAACTACAAGAGAGTCCTAATGAAATGGAAGATTAAGTTCTTGGTGACAAGGACTCCTGGAAAACCACACATAAACCTATAACTTCCTTTTTGTTGATTCAGAGCCTGACTGGTTTTCAGTCTCCTCACACTACTTTTCTTTTAATGAGAACCTACATTTCCCCAAATTTAGAATAGCCTGGACATTAATTTGAGTTGTCAGTGAACTGCACACCTCTGTCTAATGTGCATGTGTGTCTTTGTATTCACATTAGGACAGTCTTAAGATGTTATACTGTCCTTGAGTTCTGCATATTCAAATATCTGTAGTTTTACAGTGAACTGAAACACAGTGTAACATAATGCAATACAACATAAGGTATTGTTTTCTTTCCATCATGATAGAAACCCACATTCCAGCTCTGCAGAACCTGAAGGCAGTCAGACAGTCTTTCCATCAAAAGCCACATATCTTGAAAAGCAGGTTGCCTCTTGGTTAAAAGCTTTGTTAAGCTGACCTGTTGCATTATAATGTGTTGTAGATTTGATAGCATTTCCGTGTAATTTTAGAGGCATCTAGTGATTTTAGGGTATTGTGCTTTTCCTCTCCACGCAATACTAGTGTAAAAATGCATAGCAAAGTGTCACTTTTTACACTGCCATAATGGAATTTTTTTTTATCACTAAGCTACTATGTCGAGGCAAGGTGCTAAAGTCCTGTGAAAAATGGCTGCAATAGCTTAAAAAAACCTAACATTCAAACTTGTAGTGGAAGATTCTAGTGAATTTCTAGTTTTCTCTTCATCTTTGCCTCCAAGGACTCAGAAATATTTATCTTTGGACCCTCTAGCCTTAATGTTAAAATTTGGACAAAGGGACTGGAATGGTCTATGATTCCTGTGTCTTATATCACTGCATTTTCTAAGCTTTCTGCTCCAAACAACAACTTAACCTCTCCTTGAAAGGACTGCAGCACAGCTGAAGTTATATGAATATAAATTTACCCGGACTGGATCTCTGTAAAAGCATTATCAGTACTAATATCCCTATTTAGAGGACTGATTTAAGGCACAGTTAATTTCAGATTTTTGTCTTCATTTCCTTGCTTGTCTCTAGTAATGGAATTGCTTCCAAACAAAGCAGACTGCAGTCTCAAAGACATTAGTAAAAAAAATGTAGTTATGTATGCTTTCTAAGACTTAATGTGAGTAAACTCAAATTTTGCACTGTGATAATTTTGCAGATCCAGAGCTTACTGGCCCACAACAACCCAAGCCTCTGGAACAGCGTGTGTTCATGGCTTCACTGCAGAATTACAAATCAGTCATCTTCAGTCTAGGCCTTTTTTTTGTCTCAAACTCTAAAGAAGCCCCGTATCTGTGGTTTTTGTATGTAACCAGCACTTGCCACAGATTCAAAAGAACAGCTGTATAGCAGCACCTCTCCTGTTTTGCAGAATTTTTATGCAGTTCTATCTCAGCTCAGCTACAGATCTGCTAATGAATCCAGCAATAAATAAACAGAGTAATAAGCCAAGATCTTTGTGTTTCTGAACCAGTACATTGAGAGCTGTCTCTATGAAGTCTGTCATCTTATACACATCACTGCAGACTGATCAAAGAAAAACATTTTGGCCTGTAGATTTTAAAGTACTGCAAAATGTTTAAAACTGAGATAATACTTAGCGCTTTGCAAAGAATGTTACACAAGATGGTAATGCTTAGAGTCCCTTCACATTGCAATTTACAAAACTTTTCAGAAACAGGAGTTTAACACCAGCCATAATTCAGATGTTTCCTTGTATTTCACACAAGCAGCAAAGTGGTTATGTATCTGGACGAGGGTTGGTTTGAAAAGCTTCCATTTGTTTGCAAAGATGGTTCTTTTACTCACATCCCTCTGACATGAAACCTCTGGTTATTTGGCTTACTGTGATTTCTGGAAAGTGCATTCACTGTTGTTTTTCCCTTTCTTTGACATAGTCTCCATGTTTACTTGGCTTTTAGCTTCTTCCGAATCAGGCTGGTGGGAATTTTTATTCCCTAACACAAGAAGGTGCTTTGGTGTTCCCTGGATACTTTCAGTTTTGCTTCAATCAACTGTGTCACTGAATAATTTTTGAGACAGCAATTTTATCTTCTTTTTGATCCTATAAGTTACCTTTTTTTCCAGTGCATAAGGAGAGGTCTCCAAGGTCATGCCTGTCTGGAGCATTTCAGACGACCTAAGACAACAGAAGGAGGAGCTCATAAACAGCAGTGTTGAGATGCATACACAGTCTCTCTGTTTCCCACTCCAGTACCTGGCCATTTATATTTAAACATATATCCACATATACATGTGTATGCATGTATGTATATATATATGTATATTTGCATGTGGTCTGCTTAAATGATCTGGGGACAGTTTTAATACAGGAAGATCCAATCAATCTTCCAGCACATTAAGTACAGAAGCACATTATTAGCTGAAGATATGTGGTCGTTTGCAGTGAAACTTCTGGCATTTAGTTCTCTCACTCCTAAGCCACCAAGGAATAGAAGTGCTGTGGCAATTCTTTTTTTGATCTGAAGAATGGAGACAGGCTTCATGTCACCCATCACCAGTGACATCTGCTGATCACTCAGAAGCACAATAACAGAAGGGAGACATGCAACTAAACATTCTGTGCAATTGCCATCCTCATCCACATCATCACAAGCAAATCTGTGCTTTCGTCTCTATTTAATTCCTCTTTGCTCTCATGTAAATTTATTCCAGAAGCAGCTCCAATGTATTTTCCACAAAATGACGCTGTAAGACTGCCAGGTTTCTTCCTGCTGTCACAGTGCCTAATATAGATCTCTAGCCCCACCATTAACATTTAGGAGAGCTCTAGAGAAGGAGGTCAGCATTGTAGAGAGCCATTTGTTTGTGATTACAATTATGGCTTTACCAGGATTTCCTCTAAACCTCTGTTTTGAGGAAGGCAACTCCATAGGAAATCTAAACAAGTACACAAACTGTTTTTAGACACTTCTCTGAGCTGAAATCAAGTATTTTCGATCAAATCTTTCACTATGGCTAAGGAGGACATAATGTAGCTGGGGATATAAATGTGCCAAGTTTCCAGAGTCAGATCCTGCATAAAAAATGTTAGACCACACTTCCTACACAAACAGCATGGGGGAGGAGCGGTTGGAGGTAATACGATGCGCCATGGCTGGCTGCTTTGTGCTGGTCATTTGATGCAGAGTCATTTGCCCTGCAGCATAGGATTGGGCTCCGTTATTATGAATGGTTTTGAAATGCTTATATGCCCCAGGAGACCAGATGGAGTGTTTTAGTCAATAATGCATGCCTCAGCCCTGTCTGCACTTGGAAACATCCCCATTCCAGCAACTGGCTTAGCTGAACTGAAAGGAGGAAGACATAAGGGGCTTCATTATACAAATGTATACAGGCAGAGGGGGGTATATTTATACGTGTGTGTAAGTGCTGTTCTATATATATCTATCACTTTGCTCTGTACTTTTCACTAAAACTGTGCAAGGTTTGGGGGTTTTTTCCACACCCCTGAAGCCAAGACTGTACTATCTTTTGTATTGCCACTGACTAGTTCTTTTCTGTCATTATAAAGCAGATTGAACCTTCAACAGACATTTACTTAATTAGGGGCAACTGTCATGTGGAACAGGGGTTAACTCCAATCAACAGTGGTAAGAACGGCCACTGGAATTTTTATCAGCATTTAAAGATAGACTATTGTCAGCACCAGCCTGGGCCTTTAGCTACGATGGCTGGAGTGATGTGACTTTTAACCCTAAATCATGTCTGTGCACAGGCCATTTGAAAACAAATGAAAAAGTGTTTTAACTTCTCTTCAAATAGGTACGTAATTTGAACCAAAATTTTAAAAGATAATTATTTACTTTGTCTTCATGGGTATTTCCATCACATCACATTGCACCAGGGCTTAAAATACAGCGTTGCATTAAGGCAAGAGCCATCCCTTACGATTTCCCAAAGAGTGTTTAATTATTTAAACACATGGTAGTTCTTCTTTCTATTGAATTCATCCACTGCCTCACAGAAATTTCGGAGCACAAATTCTGCAAATTAGATGCCTTCAACGCCTTTCCCCTCCAGACTGTTGATGAATGAACTCCAGTACTGACAACTCAACTCTGCAGCACCAACATTTTCAGCTGAGGGCATGATGATATCACAGAAAATGACCTTGTCTTTTTTTCTATTGCATACACGGTTCATACTGTTACTTTCCATCACATCACAGCAAGTCAATATGACATCATTTAAGTATTTACTTATCAGACAGCATGTCGACAGTTTAAAGGAAACATTTCTCTGCTTGCCTATCTGCTATCTGAACCAAACTGTGGTAGGCTGGTGGTGGATCATGCATATCTACAGAAGCAAGTAATTGAAATGATCCATGGGTCAATATTCAGACATCTGTAATTTGAAATCACAGTGGCTTGTGCTGCACATGTTTTATAGATCAGCTTTTTTTTTTCCACCTTTGCATGATAAGATTATCCTCAAGATGCAGCAGCAGTGTCAGCATAGCTAAGGATATCCCTGGAGCTTTTTACTTCAGATTGAAAGTAGCTTTTGAAGTTTATTAATATCTCAAGTGGAAGATAGAAAGACCACATTTTGAAGATAACACAATGTCAGTGTTAATGTTAAGCCCCATTCTTGTCTAGTGCTATACCACTAAGTCAGTCAGTCTGTGAAAATCTGTGTGCTGGAGGGGGTTAGGAGAAATGTAGAGAATATTCTCTCATGAAACCCCAAGTACAGAGTGAAGGAAAAAGGGAGTTGTAAGTTTAGATGGGTGAATGTAACAGCTGAACTCCAGTAAGATAACTCTCTCTTCCTAAATACAGAATTCTTCTGCTTCTGCAGTTACAAGAAATAGCAAAAGAACCCTTTGCCTCTATTAATTTTGTTTATAACTCCACTGGGGAGCAGAAACTCTGTAAATAATATCCATGCAAGATGAAAAACTTACATCTTTTTTTTTCCCTGACTACATTGTCTCATTTAGGAGAGGGGAGCCAAGAGGGGTCCAGTCATCTACGCTGTGCATATTTCCAAGTATGTGCATACATTTTCTTTATACTTTTGGAGAATTCCAGAAAAGTGTAAATTTTGGCCATATGCCTGCAAGCAAATCCTAGCATTTTCTCTGTCCAAACTGCTGTCACTGAAATTCTTGCAGACATGCTCTAACCTTATTCTAAATTAAGTCTTTTAGGTTTTTTAGTCCAGACAGAGATGACTTTTTAGTTGCTTAACTATTCACTGTTTCACAGATAGATTTGCAGCTCAGGATATATCTAGAACATATCTAATAGCATTTTCCCAGTTTACTGGGGAAGGACCACTGTAGAAAAAATCATTAGATAATTTTCCCAGGCATTAAGCCATAGCTTGGTACTCTGTGGCTTGTAAGTTACATAAAGCCAATCAGGAAAATCCATCTTGTTTGCAGTTTTCTTCCACGAACACACCTGCCCAGGTTGCCTTTGGATAATGAATGGCAATCCCTTCCACATTGTCCTATAGTTCTCCCACATCCCACTTTCATTGATGGTCCTTCTCTGATCCGAAGGAAATGAACAGCAAAGAAAAAGCACAATTTGTTGTTCTCATGACAACCACTCTGCCTTTCCTTCCCCTTTTCCAGAGAACAGACATGAACCTGGAGACATATACGCTGGTCTGGTTATATGGAGGTGAAGAAGCTGCTCATGAAGCTATGCCCACCATTGCAGTGGTATGCCTGTAAAGGCAACATCCTGAAAGCATCCCTGCTTCTTCCAGTCACTGGGCTGGCACAGGTTGCCTTGTCACCCGGGGACAGCTGAAAAGGATGGATGCAATCATAACAGTCACATGGAAGGGATGTTTCTAACCATGGGGAGGTATAGTCTATGTAGACCTTTCCTGCTACACCCACACATCCCAGTTTCTAACCTTTTTCACTCCATATCTAACTCTGGCTTCTTGCTTGCAGAAGCATAAGAACTTGCATGCCAAGAGCATTTCCTCACAGGAGACTTGCAGCAAGGTACAACCCATTTTGTGCCAGCTAAGCTCTTCTCTAGGCTCTCTAAGAGACTCTGAATTTGTGGTAATTTGTTGTGATTTGGTTGTTATATCATCAATTATTTTCCACTGTGTATCTGTAATTTAATTTCATCCTCCTAAATAGAGCATTGGGGACTTTTCCTTATGAAATTCCACCTCAATGATTTGGGCCATCTCTGCTATTTCCCCAACAAAGTTTGAATTCTGATCTTTCCTCTAAACTCATAATTCACCCAAACAAGTTTCCACATTTGACATAAGTGAATTGTTCCATCATGCATGTTATTAATGACCTTCTGTTTAAAAGAACATAGTCCAGAGCAAACCCTGGCAAGACCTCATTTGAGGTACCATTCTATATTTGCAACAAAATGTTGATAACCCTGCAGTAAGGCTTTTCCAGCCTACACTGTCTCTTCAAGACAAAATTTCATGAAATCACTTACAAAAAATGTCAAGCTGGATAGTATCAATAGCCTTACTGAAGACAGTAAGACCAAACAGACCTATCAAAGAATGAAACTAGATTCAACAGACATGTTCAGAATAGTGTCCTGAACACATTAAAAACCAGCTCTCCCTGATGACATTCACTTGCCCTGCCAAAAATAGTAATTTCGACCTTTCTCTAGTTCCCTGTCTCATTCATAACACACTATCTAATATTTGCAACAAATGGGGCACTGACCCAACAGCCAAAAGTGTCCTCCAATTCCTCCCCTCTCTTGTTCTGATCATTTGGTTTCATCTCCTTTCTCTTACTGTTCCTCACACCTCTGCCTTCATTATAGGTTACCTGGGCATCCTTACCTGATTTCAGCACATAACAGCAACTAACAGGATGACACCAAAAAGCTTCATTGTTCTTATCAGGGTTAAAGGGAAGACTTGTCCTTTTTTCCAATTCATTCAATCTTTGTTTTTGCCAAAGTCTGGATGTTACATTGAATGGATCATTAATCCACCTAATACTGCACGGGGGATCTGTTGTTTCCCAGCTGTCTTTAGCTATGCCCATTTCTCCACTCTGGTCTAGCAAATAAATGAACTGCACGGAGCAAGACAAGAACTAGCACTGCAAGCCCTATATCAATATATTGAGATGAGAATGTATTCAAAGATGAAACTAAATAAAGTACTGACAAGTACAACGGAAATTGTTTATGTTAGACCCAAAGCAATATGACACTATATGGACAGTCTGGCAGAAAAAGACCTAACTTGGTTTACCATGGGGCAATGTGCAAATTACAGTATGGGTTCACATGAACCCCTACTTATAAATGATGTTTGCTTTGTAAGAATGACAAACATAGACCCCGCATACACACACACACCAACACATGAGTGCAGATATTCTAATGTCATTATGAAGACTGAAAAATCAACAGTTAATAAAGAAGATAAATACACAGAAAGAAGTTAGCCCAAATATATACATAATGTATTTGCTATACTCTGAGGAAAAAACCTTCCCAGATCAGTTTTGAAAGCCAAGTCTAAACAATGTGAAAACCTCCAGCAAAGGGGCATTCATCCAAAATCAATCAAATCAAAACAAACGCAGTTAAAAAAAGTAAGTTAAGAGTTTGTCTATCCCAAGATTATCTTATTGTGTGGTTCCTTAAAGAAAACTCATTATTAAATCCATCAAAAGAACACTTCTGATTTCATTGTGTTTTGCTGTCTCCACACATTTCCTTGTTACAGCATAAATTCCTTCTCACAACAAAATCTCCAAAGGTACAAAAGCAACCTCACAACTCAATTTCCAGATGAGTCAGTTCAGGCAGAAACACTGTAAGCTAAAAACAAACAATGCAACACAGGAAAATAATAATAAAAAAAAAGGTGTTAGGACGCAAAACTCTCCTGCTGCTGAAAGAGAATTTTTTTCCCAAAGCAATAAACAGTCTCAGCTCAAAGAAACTATTAATTCATAGAGCTACTTAATGCTCTCCAGTGTCAGAAGATTAATCAGTCTCCTTGCACACTTATTCTGAAGCCAGTTCTCCACGTTTGAATATCTTCCAAAAATAGTTCCTTACTTGAGCTGTACTAGCAATAAACATTTCCCCTTCCAGTATGTACTTTCAACAGATTACTAGGAAATAATCACTGATGTCATTCCAGCAGCTTTACCACCTTGGAGACCAAATGGATCTCACACAAACTCGTCGGTTTACTGGTGTGAAGCCCTAGTTAATTCAGAAGCAGGGTAATGGTCCCTGCACGGTGTGTGAGGTTACCGGTAAAATGCTGTAGCTCGAATTCCTGCACAGAATAAGCACAGACACATTGCTGCCAAGCCAGTAAAGCTTTTACCTATTTGGCACGTAAGAGCAGATCAGGGTGGTGTTGTCCATACAGATTAAAACCAGCTCATGATTTAGATAATTTGTCATGTCTCCTAAGAGTTTTTAACTGATCCCTGATCTAGGAACTACCTCCATGTCAATGGATAAATGGTAAATATTTTAGGCTACCTTTCTTTTTATTTCCTATAGTAAACATTTCTATGTTCCGTATAGCAGAACTTCATGGCAGCCATATCTCAGGCATGAGAGTTGTGCACACACCTTGTAAGACTGAAATATACCTTTCCAAATATACATAACAGAGACATAGACAAAAATGGAGCTTCAACAGTTAAAGTCTAAGCAGCCTAGCTAGCCAGCTGGCAAATTGTTCATGATTCTGCCCATTTGTAAACATCTTTATGCTTTGATGAGGTGATGTGAAATGGTAGCCAGTATGTGTTTGTCAGGAGAAACCGTATCAGATTAAATTAACTAATTTCCTTAAGAGCAAAAATAGATTTGTCTTCCTCTTCTCACAGTAATTCATTCCCACTCATTTAGTAGCGTGATGGAAACCAAATTAATACTTAGGTGAATCTGCAGTGGAATTAGAAAGCAAGGGGACTACTTTCCCCATTGAAATCTTTACACTAGGAGTCAGGCTTATGGGAGTGGATCCTTAAAGGACTGAGGCTGCGAGGGATTTAATGGGTCAGAGTGGACAGACTCCTCTTTCCTAACCATGCAGCCTATTGTTATATCGTTGTATACAAAGGTTTTTCCTATGACAGCATGACCACAGCTCTGCACATCTGGGATAATCACAGGAAACTTACTGGCAAGTGTCGGCTCATTTTTCCTCCATTGCACAGAACTATCCAGCTCTGCCACAGGAACATGGACTGCTTGGCTCAGGAGGAAGCTTTTCCAAATCAGATGATGCTGCTCTGATTACTTCTAAAAATACCTCAAGCAGTAGTCAAAACATTTCAAGAAATTCCATCACGACATTTCACGTAAATCCTCTTTTTCCCTTGAGTAATTCTGAATATTTGTGAACATTCAGTGAGCAAATAATTACAAATCTTGAACTTGAATACTCACAATAAATGTGTTGCAAAGAAAATAAACATTCTTATCCTTGTTAGGATATAAGTATCCTTCAGGAATGCTTCAATACTGGGAAGTTTTCAGCCTTGGGAAAATGAAAACAGGCCTGTTTTCCTAATCCATTTCCTACAAGCTCACACAGGCTCATCACAGAATAAAGCATCCTCAGGTCTGGATTTCAAAATCCAGACCCACATCTTGATTTTACTCTTCTGTCACCAAAACCTAAATTTTCAGGTGATGTCTACAGAAAAGAAAGTGTTCCATTTTTTTCTCTACTGACAGAATTATTAAAAGAAGAAAGAATGCTGTATAAAAGGAATTTTGTTCAGCTATATTCTAAGTAGCTCTAAAAGATCCTGAATGTATATCTGGCTGATTTGTGCTGGTAACTCTACCTACCAACTGTTACCAGCTCCTGACATACTGCCACTTCCTGAGGGCAAGTCCAATACCACACAAATGGGAGTAAACAAGAAGAAACATATTGTAAGGCACCACGTGACAACTAAATATATGAGATGAAAAAGGAAACTGAATTTGCATATTATCAAAATCAAGCCCCATCTGCACTCAGAGAATACATCTACCATATAGGAAAAACTGTCCCCAAAGTCAGTATATAGGAAAGACAATGCAGGTGCTCCCTTCATCATCCTGCAGCAAAATACAGTAAAAAAAATGGAGATACTCACCTGTTCAGTTAGTTATATAATATAGGTAACCGTGGGGAACACTCTGTTGCCTAATTTTGAAAGAATTTCAACAATAACAGTTAACAACACCCTGTAAAACTACAGCCATGTATGAACAGGTTGTGCATTTCATACACCATATTCATGTCCAATACATTTTTGAAAACCCGTAACAATTTCTAAGATAATGTCCTGTTACTAAAAAGTAACAACAGAGGAAATGGTAATATCTAGATTTCTTTTGTCATTTTAAGTCTTTTTCTTAGCTTGACTTGAAGACAGTGTTGATAAGTCTTTCTGAACTCTCTTTAATCCCAGATACACACTCCTTTTTCACTACCCAGGAAAAGCGTGCGCACATCTTCATGCATATTTGCTCCTTAGCTCAGAAATGAAAGACAGCATATTCTTCAGGTTGCAATAAATCCCCAGCCTGGCAGAGCCAACATGTATGAATGTGTAGGATTTCCACTTCCTCCAAAACCTGGGAAAACAGTCGTAGTAGCACAGTTAAAGAAAAGGAGGCCGTGGTTCCAGAGCACAACAAATCCAGTTTAAGGGTTTTCAAACACATGGTATTAAGTGCTCAACTGGTGCAAACTCTGCAAGAGTGAAATGTAGACATAGACCCATGCAGGTTGGAGGTTGTCTGGTCCAAGGCCCTGCTCCAAGCAAAGCCAGTTAGAACATCTGATCCAGTCCCCAGCCAGCTTGGTCACCCTTCACTGAACTCACCCCCGCATGTCAGTGTCTTTCTTGTACTGGCAACCCTAAACTGGGACACGGTTCTCCAAGGGCATTTTCCACAAGTGCTGAATAGAGGGGGGGAAATCACTTGATCTGCTGGCTAAACTCCTTCAGACCAAGGTGGGATTGGTCATCTTTGTTGCAAAGTCACACTGCTGACTCACGTTCAATTTGTCACCCACCAGCACCGCCAGGTCTCTTTTTGCAAAGCTGCTTTCCACCCAGTCAGTTCCCAGCCCATACTGGTGCATGGCATTACTCCATTCCAGACACAGGATTTTCCACTTTGCTTTGTTGATCTTAATTCAGTTCTCTCAGACCATTTCTCCAGCCTGCTGAAGTCTCTCTGAATGGCACTGCCCACCCTCCAGTGCACCAGCCACTCCCCCCAGTTCGTAGTCATCTGGAAACCAGTTCCCATCACAGAGTTCACTAATATAGACATTAAACAATAGTGGTACCAGGTGCCTGTGAGACACCATCAGGAACAAACAGCCAGCTGGACTTCTTATTACTGTCTCTACCCTTTTGACCTGACAGTATAACCAATCTTCCACCCACCTTTCTGTCCATTTAGCCAGCTCCTCTTTCACCAGCATGTCTAGGAGGATGCTATGGTAGACCATGTCACAGGCTTTGCTAAAGTCAAAGTTCGTATTTGTTCAAGTTTCTTGTTTTGCTTTTTTAAGAAATAAACTTGTCCAGGCAGATTAATGATGGATCAGATGTCTTTTGCCTTCCTTGAGTCAGAATAAAGACTAACCATGGCATAAACACCATGTTGCTTGATAATTTAGCAAAAATATGATGGTGTGCTCATACCTCATCCAGATTAATTTATATTTGCTGTCTAGTCTGACAGTGCACAGATCCAGGATTAATGTACACAGAGCTGTGATCTAAATTAAACATGCTTATTCTCCACAGCTCTGCAGACTCCTAACTCTCCAAGAAGCAACCTCATGTATTATTGTGAATAAACATGGGAGGCAACAGTTCAGACAGAGAAAAATGTTTGACCATGAAAATGTAAAATTTATTTGTCCATCTTTTTCTGTATAATAAGATGGTTCTAGTATTTTAATGAGAGAAAAAATTGGATCTGATTTAATAATTTGTGCAATTAAAAAGTGGTATGTGGGCCGCTGTAAAAAGAAAACTTTCAGGTAAAATAACAGTGTTAGAAAGCATTTTCATTCCACCATGTGATGAAAAGGAGGCTTATAATTCTTTGTATAGAAGCAAGAAAGGCAAGCCCAGAATAATGAGAAGTGAAGAACCAGAAGTTTTCATGTTAAATCTAAGTGCTACAGCTATCAAGCTATCAGCTGTTCCCCTTGCTTTTGTTATGATCAGCTGTCCATCCAGGGATAGCTTATTTCCAGGAAACGGTGAATTTGTCCAGCATTACTGGACAAAGCATCATTCACAACTGATGAAATTTTGCTCTTCGGTGATTACTTAAATGTAAAGTCCTAGGAACCGTGATATCCTGGAAATATCTTCTGCAGCCATAGCATTTTGTGTGCCATGGGATCCCAGTCCTTATAGCTATTGGGTTAAACCTGACATATCGAATTTGTCCCTAGAGTAACATAGCCTCCTTTAACAGACTTCTGTAAAATTGGATGGATCTGAGGTCACAATGCCTATATAAGTCTTCTTATCTGTTTAAATTATTTCTTCTCTCTTCCAATAAGCGGGGGAAAAGTTTCCAGCATAATTTAGATGCTGTTTTATTGACAGCAACACACAAAATCCTTTCTTAATGCCAGCCTCACCCATGGTGCTTTGTGTGACGTGACTTGATGCACTGGCAGATTCTTCAGGATCTCATTTTGTCTTCAGTTTTTCCTTTACTATATATACCATGTCTAAATAAATTTCAGTAGGTTTTCTCAATTATTGATTTTTTTCATTTGCAATAGGGCACATTATTAATCTTTCTTTACTTGATTTTTTTTAAAATTATTCTTTGGGCACCATGGACACTATTTTTATTCAGCTTTACAGGTAATTTTACTTTGTGATTTGGGCTTAAAAATGAAAAGGGAGAGACAGACAGAAAAATCTCTCATCTCTTTTTCAGTTGGCATGATCAAGAAACTGAAGCTTCCTGGACTGCCAGTAACACTAACATAATAAATGTATTTCATTTTTTTACTAATAATTTATCGTATTCTGCCTTAAGAGAGTTAAAAAATTCACAAGTCACAGTGCAGTGAGCTCATTCCCAAAGCTTCTGGGCAGATAAAAATGTTTATCATAATTATATGACTGTAATGAGTAAAAAGGCTGCATGAAGTTGCACAAAATGTTAAATGTGTTAACATCTTTACACTAAGCCACTAACATATGTTCATATGTTGACATACTGCTTTGTGCTAACAGATGTAAGGTTTGTAAAGCCTCAGACTTTAGCCTAGGTCCTGTAGTAGGGCCTTGTGGATCTTCTTTAAGTACCATCGAAAAAAAAGTCACCCAAAACCATTCTGTTTCTAGAACTGGATTGGATAGCCCATTACAGAGTAAGAGTAATGACAATGCATTCCTATTTGCATTTTCATATGTGTTTTCCTAACATGCACATTCAAACAATTTTGCATTTCTGTCTTCCTAACAGAGGCTGCTGCTTTCTCTCTCTTCAGGCAGGTGGGGAAGCGCTTTCGAAGAGCCGCCACTGAAGGAGGACCACGCTACAAATCCCACGGCTTGCAACTGCGAGTTGGAATTTTATCATAATGAAAACTGCCATCTTCAAACTTTCCCTTCCCCTTCCAGGCTGTCTGGGGCTTTTTTCAGCAGCAGGCCTGCAGACAGAGCTGGCTCTGTGGTGGGGATGACCTCATGCTCACAGCACACAGCTGCAGAGGGAAGCTGAGCGCCCCGCGCTCCCGACGACACCGCGCTGGGCAATTTATTTGTTCACACATGAACAGTAAATCAGCATTCAACACTTCTGAGTTGCAGAGAGGGCTTTTGCTTTGTGGGAAATGCCTAAGTAAGAGGTTTGTATTTCACTCTTAGGAATGAGAAATAAAATGCATAATCCATCTAACAAAAATACGTTAGAAACAGCTTAGAGAAACCTAGAAAATCTGGGAGTAGAAACAGCTCCGCCTGGAGAGTCAGGCACCCCACACAGCAGATCAAGTACCAGACCTACACATTACAGCTAAAGGGCCAAATTTCAGTTCACACAAACAAATGATTTAACTAAAATGACTAAATAAGCCATTATACATTAAAAGCCTTCTGAAACTTGCTATTTGCTCTTTTTATCTGCTACTATAAGCCTATCACTAAATCACCTACAGGTGACAACTGTGTCTGCCCACCTGCCTGCTTTCCATCATGTCCCTGGGTGCCACCAGCTCCCCAGGGCTCCCCCCACCCTGCCCAGGGCTCAGGATCCAGGGCCCCATGCCACCCCCCCAGGGCCATCAGCCCCTGCTCCAGTGATGCTGCCGCAGGGCCAGTCTCCAGCTCCCCACAGTCCTGCCCAGCCATGTCCTGGCCCATGTCCTGGCTGGGCCTCGGCCCGTCCCCATCCTCAGACACAAGGGAGAGACAAACAGAAAATCTCTCATCTCTTTTTCAGTTGGCATGATCAAGAAACTGAAGCTTCCAGGACTGCCCAGTGCCCTCCGGCTGCCCTGCACCTGGCTGCCAAGCCCTGCCAGCACCCACCATGGGGAGTATCCAATGGTCCTGCATGGTGCCTTGATGGTTTTGTGATAAAGACATGTTTGGACAGGTTCATGATGAAGTCTGAAGGTGCAACTGAAGGTTGTGTACGTGGATGCCAAGTGATGGCAAATTACAGTGTTCAGCTACAGGTAGGAGAATGCTGTCAAAATTCTTCCTAGCATTCAAGGCAGTCACATGTTTCAGACATTCTGTAGTCCTCCCAGCTGGCTTAGAGGTCAGTCAGCCAAGTCTCCACAGCACCTTGGGTGTTGAGATGGGGGCCGGAGCTGACCACAGGGATGGAGCACATGTTGAGTGCCCCTAGTGGGAGCTTCGGTGGACCCCTGAACCGATCCCTCTGGTCTGACAGCAGCTTCAGTGCACCTGGCCAGCACAAGCCAGATTCAAAAGCATTTTTTCTGAAGATATCTCCAAATGCAGCAGGACTGACACAGCCACTTCTTGGTTCTCTGCAAAGGAGACACGTGAGAAGAGGCTCTTTTAATAAAAAACATTTTTCCCACTCAGCGAATGGCTGCACATCAGAACTGCAGGGCAAAACAGTGAACAAACTACAGTCGTCCCCACTTTGGGAGTCGGTCTGTCCTCCTGCTGCACATTAGCTCTTATCCCCTCTTCTATATTTGTGATTGAAGTTTGCTTTCATTGCAGTGCAAGGTTTGGGATCTAGACTGCCATTTCAAGTCTGTTAGTGATGAGATTCTAGAGAGGTGAAAATAAGAATTTTCCTCCTGAAATCAGTGAACCGACATTGCTTTACAGTGAGAAGGTCTTGGGCCTTTCACATAATGAACCTGTAATGAATCAGCTTTTGTGGAGTTAAATGCATATACAAAGAACCCTTTTCCTGCATTTTTTCATCATTGCCCCTCTGATCTAAAGCAATTAGCTGTCAACTGAGGCTATTCTGCTTAGGTACGATGCACTGTACAATCAGGGTCTAAGAGATTCTGTTGTACACTCACATATTTTAAATTGTTACTGTCTAGTGTGTGTATATATCTCCTGTAAGTCAATATAGACATATGGAGTCTAATACATGAAACAGCTCTGTTCCTTTGTAAATTCCTCCTTCCTTTTTCCATGCTGAATCAGGTGTGTCCTCAGTATAGGAGCTTTTTTCTCCCTGATCACTGGGGCAGAATCTGTTCACCAGAAAGTGTTCTTAAAACAATTTTCACAGGAATCTATAAGAACTCCTCCTGCATGAGTCTAAATCCTGTCTTATGTGGTATAGAAAAGTAGAAGAGTCACTGTGTGTGCCAGATTAGTGAGAGTGATGCTTGATGCAGACGGTGACAGGTAGGTCCTTGTCACACTGCAGATTTGCTGATGGCTCTGACCCCTGTACTGCTTAAACTAATTTTGAATGCAAAGTTGCTCTGCTGTGTGCAGGGGACCTGCAGCAGACCTGCACCAGCTCTGATGAGCCATTTAGCTGTAATATCTACACCTGCTGTGTAGGAGTGGAGGGCAGGGCTTTCAGCACCTCCAAACTCTGCTGTCAGCTGAAGCAGCCAGGAATGCTGCCCCCCACCCTGTAACAGCCCCACGTTTCGGGATGGAAAGGAGAAGGAAATTGGTCCTGGAGCCAGAAAAAAAAAAGTTTCCTCTGTTCTGAACACAGGAAAGGGACCTTTGATATTTTGGAGGCACTATCCCAGCCTTGCTGATATTACGAAAACATGGGGAAAATCGCCAAGAAACAGCACAGTTCACAGTGGGCAGTATCTAAAACCCAGAGTCTCAGGAAGGTAGAGAAAATCCTAAACAAACTGGTGGAAATAAGTTTCTCCCACAGAGTTTTCTCCGTCTCTGTCACTTGATTTAAGATACAGAGAAAAGGTACCTCAGTGTGATGGAGGTAAGACAGACAACTGGCAATCGTGAAAATTTTGAAAAACAATGTGTAAGAAATGTGGGATAGCTGTGGAAGTGACACAGTGCAACGGGAAGATCTGGAAAGTAGAGTAGTCAGACACAGACCTACAAATATCATAGATATTTTTAGTTGATAGAAATTCTGAAAAATCCACTGGAGGAGGAGAAGGGAACGAGGACAGAAAAAGCAGTTGTCACTGAACTGAAAATCCTGTCAGTGTTGCACACATCAATTTTCAGCTTTTTTTTTAATGAAAGCAGAGTTCTAGGCAGGAAATCCATTTGAAATAAAAAATTGAAAGTTTCATTCTGAAATTTGAGGTAAAATATTCAGATTATTTTGGCATGTGTTGGATTTTTTTCAACATGAAATTCAACAAAGTCTCGCAAGTCCATAGACTATTTTCAAGCCACTGAATCTGCATCTTTCCATGGAAAACATTACAGTTTTAAATATTTATCCAAACCTCATCAGTAAGAAAGATGTTTTGGCATGATGGGAATTACAGTAGAAAATGTTTAGTATTCTTAGCGTCCACCCTTCACAGCACATTTTGCATAATATGTATTTTCTTCTGCCATGTACCACTAGAGTACCATGTGTTTTCACCATAACATCCAGAATTTAAGCATAAAGACTACTTGCTGTATCTAGCACAGATTTATATTATTTTTTAACATTCTAGATAAATCGATAGAGAGGACTTAAAATATTGTGTAGAAAGCATTTTTAAAGAATAGGTTAGATTCCCTCTGGAGATACATGCAACTCCAATTGCATCCCAATAGCAACACTGCATTTTTAAACAAAGCCAAATATTAACTCATTTTATTTTAACCACATACTTCCTAACTGTGCATACTGTTGGGGCAATTAATAAATATGATGTATACTTGACAATATCTAAAGCAGCAATATGAATACAGTTAAATTTCACTGAAATTGTAATGGATTCTTCCAGCTTCACCTGCTCTAAACATAAACACTGTTTCTCACAGGAGAGTGGAAAACCGGGGATGAAATGCAACCAGAGCAGCCCCGTGAGAGGCCTTTGGTCTTGTTTCTCACAAGAACTGCAGGCAGCAAAAAAATCTCACACTCAGCATCAAAAAATAACATCCCAAGGTGCCCTGGGATTACCTAGAAGCCAAGTAAGGTGTTTGGCACAACAGAATTATGGCTTGCCCTCTGACACTGAAACAGGGTCCTGCAACTGGGAGCACAGGTCACCTACACCAAGACCCTGCCACAGGCAAGCAGCAGCACAAGGTGCCTATCTAGCCAGGTCCTCACATGGACACCCATCAAATTAATAGTGCAGTGCTGATAGCATCATGTCCTACACAACACCCACCTGCACCTCGCTACACGTGTCTAGATTTTTCAGCCCTCACTGCAAATCAAGGTTAAAGCAGATAGACAGGCCTGACTCTAATGAGAAACCTCATATTGAGGAACACAGATCACATCACGCGCACACACGCACACACGCATGCACACACACTCTGATTCTCGGTTCCTCCAGCTTTCCCCCTTCCCTAGCAGAAATTTCCAAAAGTCAAGCTCCTGGGTCTGCTCAGGCCTGACCCTTCTAATTTTGAAAGGTTCCAAAATAGTTTGAGAAAGGGTGTTTCCAAAAGAATTCCTGTCGAATTCAATGAACAATCATCTTGATCTCCCCCAGATTCCCAACCCAAAAGGAAGGAAGCAAGAATCTGTCTGGCCAGTGGATACACTTCTACACATGCACATACCCACACACCCATACAAATACCTCTGCATATATTCATGAGGGTATTCTTTGGAAGTCTTTCCAAGAGGTTTTTCCCCCTGCAAAGTGAGGCAAAAGGAGAATGGTGAGAGGGTTTCTTTAACTCTTAATCTCAATCACCTTCTTCCTTCATCTTGCATATTAAATGTTGATCCACTGACATTAAACAGTGCCTATGCTAGGCTTCTTCATTGCAGTTGTGCTGCTGGCATAGACACACTGCCACCCTCGACTACTGTAGTGATTAAAAAGCCTGCATCAGGCTACATCAGCCACCCTACTACCACCAGTGACACAGCAGCACCAATACTGGCAAAAATATGGTTTCTTCAGAAAAAAAAAAAAAAAAAGGAAAGAAAAAAAAAAGCAGACATAATCCTCATCTTCACTGCCTCTTATTAATGATTTTAACATGCTGTTGTGGGGATGCTCATTGCCCAGCATTCAACTCTCTTTGCTGAGCCCAGTGATTCAGACAATGCAGCAAAATTCACTGATCATAATTTACTACCCTACAGACTTCCCTGCCAATGGCCAGCTGTCACACAACTTGCAGGACAAAGTGCATAGCAGGGTCCAACCCCAGGAGGACTCCACTTTAACCCAGAGCATCCCTAAGATCTGAGGGGAAGCTGCCGTCTGCTAAGTATGACAGAGCCACCACCTGGAGGAGCAGCTGCCAAATCTCTGGGTGCAGGGTGATCAGGAGGCAGCGATGGGTCAGTGAGGGGAGATCTGCTCCTGACAGCACAAGAGCAGCACAATGTGTTGCTTTACTTCCACCTCTGCTCACTTATGTCTCCCCTTTATGGGCATCTCTTGAGATCTGTCAGTGGAACCGTGTTTAATCTATCCTGTGCCTGACCTGTTGATGCTTTGCAGAAAACGAGGTAGCTGCCCTATGACTCCCCTCAAAACCAGCCTTGCATCACACTGAGTGCTGAATGACTACAGGAAAAAAAAATCCCTTCTGTCAACTTGATCTCCTGAGGACGAAGCATAAAGAAGAAAAAACATAGCGTCATTCAAAATACTGCCTCTTTACAAGCATAGCAAATCCTCTGTGGAGTAAAATTACCAAATTGGTTGATTCTTTCAGAGGGCCATTATGCACACAGAAACGTCAAAAATGTGTGTGTGTGCTTTTTTCTGCATTCTTTTTTCAAAGCTGCTGATTGTTCATGTGTGTGTGTAAATAATGCTTTCACATTCATAATCAACCACCTCCTCTTCCTTCCCTCCCCTCCTGCCTTATTCTTTTCACACTGCTTCAATCCTTTGTTAGTAGCAATAATCACACAACGAGATTTGCCAGAGAACTTTCAGGGGAATCAAAATATAAAAAAAATAAAATCCTTTTCTTCACATTTTCATGAAAGCATAACATTTCAGGTTCTTTTTTCCTCTAGGACTGAACACAAATTCATGCTTCTGAAAAGTATACCTTTAAAATTTTTGGGCAAAGATAAGTGAAATGTTTTTCCTCAGCAATGTGATAATGATAGCAATATTGTAAAGAACAGGCTGTAACAACTTCCAAAAGAGAAAGTATAGCAATGAAACACTTCCTTTTTATCTCGGAAAGATCCGGGTAATGAAAAATTGGAATACAGAAAATAGTCAAGGTAATTATGTAATAATATGCATATCTGTTTAAACCTCACATGCTTTCTTTTATCTCAGGAAAGGTGGTATAAGAATGGAAAGAGTCCTCAGGTCACCCCATTCTCAGCTGGTGAAGTCCACTGCAGGAATAGCTTGACTCCGTTCTTTCTCCTCGCCTGTACACCCTCCATCCACTCACACTACATTGTATCTACTAATACCACAGAAACCAACTCAGATAATATTTTACTGGTCTTGATTCAGGTCAGAGGGGAAGATGGATATACTTTTTACACAACAGCAGCTTTTTTCACTTTTAGTGAAGGAAAACAGAAATGAGAAACAGGAAAGGGAAATGGGAAGGGGAAGGAGAAGGGAGAAAGAGCGAGCAAATGGAAAGAGAAAAAAAGAAGAATTCCTTTTATATTGATTCAGTGACTCTTCAGTTTGATGATAAGGCAAAGCTACCTTATAAAATCTAAGCCTTTTCATCAAGCTTTTGCAATGTCTTTCAAACTCCAAATCATATCGCAGTCCTCATCACCCATAGTAATTTATGTTCATGAGCTATTTTTCATAAAATATGTAACTTTAGCCTAGCTAAACACTCAGCAGACTGTAAGTATATAATTGTTCTTTAGTTACCCATCAAAGCCAATATTGAATCAAGAATGTTTTAGGCTAACTTGATTTGTTTTCACAGGCTGGCTAATAAACCTTGAGTTAAACTGTGGCACGTAATACATTAAGCATCCTGAGACCTAGAAAATTCTCTATGACAAACCTTTTAAATCAAATCAATGAACTGGTTAGAAGTAATTCAACTTGATTTGAATGAAAGACTAAAACCAAGAATAAGATGACATTTTCAAACAGAAGAAAAATGTGGCATATTTCCTCTCAAATGTTACAAAAGTATAGTAGCATTCAATGTTGATTAGTGAAAGATAATGTGAATTAAAAGAAATGGTTTAAAGTGTTCAGAACCACAACTGGATTACATACTACTTGTAGCACCAAAAAATGTAAATGTGATTGACCTGGACAACTCTTTACTAACAGCTGCACACAACTGAAATACATTTGTCATGCTTTCCTGGTAGAATAGTGTGTTTATCTGTATAACAGCTTGTCATCATTATCTGGTAGGCATTTTTATCTGTGTATTTTCCAAACTGCTTTATAACGTAAAAAATAAAAAATAAACCTCTCCCTTGTAATGCTTTCATAACTACTGCAAGATTTATACATTACCTTAACTTAAAGTGCAACAGATGGATTGCCAGCAGGAAACCATGAAATTGTCAGAAAGACAGAAAAGGAGAAAAGGCAAAAATTGCAAGAGTTCCTATATATAGCCTGTGTTTGACCTACTATACTAGTCTTCTGTCATCCTTGTGAATGCTTATTCTCCTGGAAAATTATATTCTTATCCTAGCAGGAGAGTATAAAGGCCCACAGGGCTTCCCAAATTATGAATAAGGGACCTGCAGGAATGCATTGACTGTGATGTGCACTAATTCTTATTATAGTGCATTAATGCTAACTGAGATACATCATTACACAAGGTAACCGTTTTTTTTTATTTCCTATTTTTCCATCTTTAGATGTGGAGGAAAATGTCTGCACGTGCCATGACAGAAATATTTAGCATTTTTCACAAAGTATATCCAAGGACTTCTGATCAACTTTTGAGGACTAGATTTCTTCTTTTTATAGAACTTAGATAAGTAATTTAGTTGACAGTACTTACTCTGTGAAAAACAACATACTGGCTAAATTTTTTTTAAAACCCTTCATGCCCATATTTTTACAAAATAGTAAGATGTCACTGTTCTTACCAAGCATCAAAACAGGGTACGGAGAATACCATTCATTAAGATGTATAGGGAGACCATATGAGGTAAAAGTGAGAAGCTGAAAGATAAATACTTAAAAAATAACAAAAAAACCCCCAAAAACACGAGAGCAAGCTGAGGAAGAATTTACAGAAAGAACAGGCCACTTTTTAGAAGTTTATATTCACAGGTGGAGACAGGGAATTTATTTTTAGTTATTCGAAATGGAAGGGGATATTTTTTTATATAAGAGAAGGAATGTTTTGCATGTTTGATACTTATGGCAAAACATTTTTGTGCACAGTAAACAATCTTTTAACAGCTTTGGAGGCCTGGTGTCCCCATCAGCAATACAAGGGGCTTATATATCTGGTTATAAACAGCTTCTTCTCCCCAGCATTAAACATTTGGATGCTTTGCAGGCATAAAAACATATGGTACATGTGGCAGCAGCTACCACAATTGGGCAACTTGGGCAAAATCTCCTGCAGGGCTCCTCACCCTCCCTGGACACATCCAGGAGGGAAGCTGAGGTGGTGCAAAAAAACAGGAGATGGAGTGAGGGAAGGTCAGAAGCAAGCAGACACCATGATGGCACCAAGAGCAGAAGGAGTTGCAGAAAGTCAGGGCTGATGTTCACTGGCAGAGCCTCTTGACTGCGACAGGAACTGCGGAGAAAGCCACAAGCCTGCACCATGCTTTGTGAAACATGCAAATGACAAAAATCTCTGTTCCAAAGAGGGCTTGATCTCCTCGTTTCCACCAAGCCAGCCAACCCCATCTCCTGGAGCCAGATCAGACACAACCCCTCATCTCACTGCACCACCTCGGTGTGCCGTTTTCCAAGAGGTAATCTATTTGCCAACTTCTATTTTTGTCAGATCAACCTGTTCCCTGAAGCATAATGAATACTCCTTGCCAGATCAATTTGTTTCTGAAGTTTCCTGGTTGCCAGCTCCACTCTGAGTTACTTCATTTTGTCTGCATGTCAGAACCATTAGCAGGCAACTGCTTAAATCCTTTGCTGTTGTTACAGGTGGGGGGGTGCTGAACAATCTCGAAGCAAAGCAAAATGTCTGCCCTATGGAGATGGTGCTCCGAGCGATGTGCAAGCAAAACAAAGTACTAGCAGTGGGTGCTGCCACCGCAGAGCGGGAGAGGTGAAGGAGTTCTGGCTTTTGTGTCTGGCTGTGCAGGTGGCACAATGCTGCAGGAAGCAGGACTGAACTTTTAGCATGGGCTGAAACACTGTTCAGTAAGCAGCCCTCTCGCAGGGCCCTGGGACACACGGCCAGGAGGTACCAGCTCCTGGTGCAGCTAACATTAATGTCCTTGAGTGGAAACATTTATTATTTTGTTTTTGTTTTGAGCCAGTGTGATATTTTGTACTGTGAGGAAGTGAGTGGCAAAGGCCAGTGTCCCAGAAGAGGTGAGTCAAGTTATGTGGGCAGACAAAGGAAGCAGATTTGCAGCCCTGCGAGAGGAGCGTGAGGCTGTTAGTGTGTTAGAGAGAGGCACAGGGGTTTTATGAAAGGCGGTGCTGAGTCATGAATGACAGCAAGGAGACAAAGGGAGATTGAAGGTGAAACAGAGTATACACAGAGAGGATTACCAGGAAAAAGCCTGCATTTCATATTATCCTTTCCATTCTTCAGGGCTTCATAGGAAATTATGTGCCTTGGTTTTTGAGAACAGTGTGTTGCAGCAGCTCTGCGTGCTCTGCCTTTGGTTCATGCTGCATGCTTTGCTGTGAACTAGGACAGTGCTGATTAGAGTTAGACAGCTCATAACCCTATTCAGGATTTTTCCCCTGAGGAGAAAGAAAAAAAAAAAAGCTGATGTAATTCCCCAGGGCTCCTTCTTTGGCTTTGCTATTGCATAGCTACACAGTCTCCCAGAGTAATTGTCTTGAACAACATCCCAGCCCCCCTCTAGACTGAGAGACCTTCTGGCTGCTTTTCCTTGTGTGTGTTTTCTGCTTTATGCAAGGAACGAAACAGGGAGGGTGAAATCAGAAGAATAAAAAAGGTGATGAAATTTTCGGTTCAGACACAGAAGGTACATTCAGTACTGGATGTCAGAGGGAAATCTGAGAAAGTAGCTTTTGCGTTCCAGACTCTGACTTCTCTACTGACGGGGCGAAACTGAAGTGGGAGGTGGCGAATGACAGGCTGCTGATCCTCTGCAGCACAGACCCTTTCCAAATGGTATCAGCCACGCAAAGGCTCCATTCAGATCCTCTGCCTCCCTCTCCAGCACACCACGCCATCATTTAATTGATTCTGAAAACCTGCTTCTTGATCACACCCGGAGGTCTCATAAACACACTGTGGTGGAATTCATCTTGGCCCGAAGGCTGAAGGCTCACATATATATCCAGGCCCTTGTCTGAACCCCCCAAAATACAAGTCTAGAAAAAGAATAACAAATCTGCTTTCAAATACGCAGGAAAAAACAGACACGCTGAAGATTCGTTTTAAAGAAGCAAATGTTGCATCCTCTAAACCACCCACCTTAAAAAGTAACATCTGAGAATCAAAGTAGATACTCAGGTTTGGAAGGCCAGTCATATTTGAGTGTAAATAACTGTTTATGTACTTGTGGAGGGAAATCATTTTACAGTACATTAGAAAACAGCTTGCTGCCTCTGTGTCTCTTTTTTCCACCTGAAAAGTAGGTCAACAATCCTTATGGCTTTGAAAAGAAGAAACAAGGAATGCTTGTTGAAAGCAGAAATATTTGTCGTAAACAGAAATATTAGCTCTACCTCTTGTGAGATTTCAGTATTAGTCAGGAGTTAGGCGCCACTGCATGTTGTGTAGTGTTCACACCAACAGCCAGCTGCACCCCGACTCTTCAGTACCCTGCTTCAGTGTCAATGCAAGCGGATGAGTTGCAATACACAGCCTGCGTCGAAAAAAAAACAAAACCTCTCATGTGGAGTAAGGGAGAAAAGGGAGAGATGGGCTAGGATAGCCTTACAAACAAGGAGACATTGGGAAAGGGAAGATGGCAAGATGACCAAAGGATCTGATGATTCAGCACATCCTACCCATATTAGAGAATAAATGGGATCTTAAACTATTTATGGATGCTCACATCAACACAACAAAACCCAAAGGGAAAATAATAATTACACTTCTTAACTTCTCTGGGAATAAATGTCCATCAAGGGCACTGTGGACTTCCTGTAACCAAGCGCAGCAAATCTAGGAGAACCTTTGTTTCCGCCGTGATAAAAAACATTTCTCATTTAAAAGGAACAGCAACTGATGTATTTTTAAAATCAGTGATTGGCTGCTGAGAAGGCTTCTGTTTCCTGCTGTCAGGCAACTTCCAGTACCAAATGGGAAGCTGTTGCCTGTTACGGCGTAGCAGGAAGGTTCTTCACACAACCGAACAATGGTAACACTTACGCCAGTACACACTTAACACACACATCACACAAACACAATTTGATCTATGACCATGACTGATGCGGTTGTGTATTTTTCTTTTCAGTTTTCCTGACAGCCTTCATTCTAATTAAGCAGGGAGAGAACGCCTGCCTAAGACCCTGTGGTTCTGGCCTCCCCACTTCATTCCATTACACAGTAACCGCTCAGAAAAAATAAAACCTGAAGCTTGTTGATATTCTAGCTTAGATAAACAAGACTGGGTATGCATTAGTGAGGCAGACTGAATAATAAAATCCCAAACAATGCAAGATAGAATAAATGTATTTTGTTTAGCTATACAATGAATTTTCAATAGGCCTTTAAAAAACATATTTTATGACTTTGGTTCAGATTGCAAGCATTAATGGTGTTTGTAATGTGTCCAGTGATTCTGGTGGATCTTTGTCAAATTGCAGCAGGCTTTCCATTTGGATCTTCTCCATCATTAGGTCTTATTTTCCTGTCAGTTTGCCCATTTTGTCAGGAGTTTCTTTCAGACAACAGACTGGGCAACATACCTCCAGCAGCAAAAGAAATCAAACAGTCTATAAAAATAAAAATATGTTTTAATAATTATTTCCACAAAAGATGGTTTATCAGAATGTATAATATGAATGCTAGACTCATGATAGCCATTTCAGTTTTCTCAAGCACACAGAAAAGCTTTGTTTTTCCTTATTTTCTTCTTAAAAACAGTTGATACACTAGAATTCTATTTAGGACTCCTGCAATGTGTTAAAACAGCCCAACAAAAACTAACTTGCCAAATTCAGCTGTGATGCAAGTTGGGGTTTAAGCTGCATAGCAAGTTTAATTTAGTAAGAAAAGGGTTAGATGTTAATGTTTTTCTGCCAGTGCCACTCTAACACTCAGAGCTAATTCCAAAAGCTTTTAAATCACACTTATAACTTCTCACAGGCTGAACTGATCCCATGTTAATTATGGACACGATTATTACAGAATCACAGAA
>VZRW01008880.1:0-15616 GCA_013398125.1 Aegotheles bennettii | reverse complement strand
TGTGATTCTGTGATTCTTCTCCTAACCCATTGAATAAGTGGTTACCCAGCAGAAAAATAATTATCCTTGAACTCTTTGGAGCTAGGGAAAATAAGAAAGGATATTAGAAATGCACAGCATGAAAATTACATAAACGAGAAGGGAATACATTGAAAGGTATATCAGTCTCTTTATTTTTCCCAGAGAACTATGTTGGTATCTGGGTAATTTGCCCACTCAGGAATATAGCCTTTGTAGATCTGGAGTGTATGTGGATGAAAAGAGTAAAAATATTTGTGAAACAAAGATAAATTATGATCAGAATAAGAAGGCATGTACCTTCTGTAAATGGAAGACTGTAGTGTTAAATCCAGCAGGTGCCACTCTATAATCTAGTCTAACTTTCCATACCTAAGAGATTGCGAAATTTCAGCAAGCTGTGTCTAGAATGAGCCCAAGAATTGGTGTTTTTCTGTAGTATAACTTCTAAAAAGGCACCTGTCTTAATGAGGAGATACAAGAGATGGGTATTCCATCATTTCTTGTATATTTAATCACCATCACTGTTAAAGACGTGCTTTATTTCCAGTTCTAATTTGTCTGGGTTTAATTTCCAGCCATTGGCTAATTTTATCCATTTGTCTCTCATACATTCAATGTGAGAAAATGGTGCATGTCAAATTGAGAAATATGTGAAAAATATGAATGTTAATAACAGCATTCAAGAACAACATTGAACTGGGAACACTGATGGCATGTCTGCATGTCTCCAGCATAATCCCCTGTTTTCACTCATCACATTTTTTTGAAACACAAGCATTTTGGAATTAAATTCTGCTCATTCCCTCATAAAAATGAATCTTCTTGAGCAGGTCTGAGCAGAATGCTGGCAGTTCTTGTCGAATTATGGAGGAATGATTAGAAGAAACTGCCCCTCACTATTCACCACATTTTAGATACTACTTGAATGAAATACAGCTGATACTTGACATGCAAAGCTTGACAGAGGCATAATCCTCTGGAAGCATGTACTTTTGTTATGTTTCTTTGAGGTGAAGATTGATCAGTTGTTTATATGCACATTTTGAAGCATGCCTATCATAACACAACTTAAATGAGCAATTTAAAAATTAAAAACATATGCAATCATAAATAAAACAGGACTGACTATCAACAGTGACACGAAGAGCACTCCCCAGTGGGTATTATAACAGAGCCCATCCTTACACCACCCATTCTTTCAGGAGGAGACTGGGTAAATACAAAGGCTTTCTAAGAGCACAGAAGGCCAACAAGTGCAGCTTCTATAGATGGAGTCTGGCAGTGAAATTTGTCATCAAGGACGTTTTACTGACGTCCTCCATCTGCCATTAATTTGGAGATATACAAGTCAACAGATGTCACTTCAGCTGCTGTGGTGTTAGGTAATGAAGGGTGAAGGTCTTAGAAGTTGGTTAGGTTCCAGTTGGAGGTGTAGCAGTTAGATACAGGATGAATGATCTAATTTCTTGGGGTGGACCACAGAGTAAAACAACCTATAATAGAAGTAAAGGCTTCTAGATAAAAAAGTTTTGTAGGAAAGAGCTTACTGGATGCATACAAATGCATCTAATTGAGGTACATGTTGGGAAGGCAGTGCTATGAATGCAGGGTTGTTTTGCAGGCAGGAGAAAAGGAAGACAGACTGGCATTTGAGTGAATGATGGGGAAAAGAAGAGGCAGTTCTCAGCTGCCTGTTTAAGTTAAAAATCTAGTCCTAAGGGCTTTTGTTCTGTTTGGAAATTTTTCAGGTATTTTCACACCCTTGAGGTGAAGTCAAAGGTCAGATCCACAGCTCTTGTTTCCTCCTGCCTCCTCTAGAATGGAGTAACATGATCCAGCTTAAATTAGGCATTATTTTTTTTTTCTACTCCTGTGAAAAATGAAAAAGACTTTAGATTCATCAGATTTAGCTTATGACTCCACTGAGGGCAAGTAGTGCTACAAATTATTAATTTTCTCTTTAATAACAATATACACGGTTTAGAACAGGGACCAGACCTTCCCCTATCTTTATAAAATGTCTACTGTACCAAGCCCCTGAGCTTAATCAGGAAATTTCAGTGCTGTAATAATGCAGACAATAATAATAATGTAGTAGTAGTGGGCAAGAGACTCTAAAACCAATGTTCCTCAGATAATGTTTAAACTGATTCATGGTTTCAAGTGGAAACCAGTTGAAGCTGGATTGTATGAAATGGTTTCAGCCCCATAATCATCCTAGCTTTTACCAAGTTTCTTACTGAGTTATAACTTTATTTAAATTCAGTCCTCAACATAAAATAGAGATTTTGCTGAGTGTCTCTGAAGTAGTTCTGAGGCAGCTGCCTCCCAGGCCTCATCACCTATATTCCCAACTTGGCAGTTATTTTCCACTGTAGGCTGTTGAATCCCCCCATTTAATCCGAGGGTAATATTATAGACTTACTCAAATAATCTGGAGATTTGTTGTTGACTTCAGCAGGTTTGGGTTTTCAGTCCTGGAGGTATAAATCCGTCCTATCCACTCAACATGGCAGAACAACTCTTGTTACTTGTTATCTCTGCCTAGTGTGGTAGAAAATGTCCTCTCAGAGATGCTCAGTCTTCTGTATGTGAGTCATGCTCTGTGGGAAGTATCACAGGCTCAGCACTAATGCTTTACTAGAACAACATACCAATAAAACACAGAGGTTACTCTGCTTTTTCTAATATCAGAAAAACAGAGAAAGTAACAGGAGAAGCAGCCAACACTGTTTGTTTTGGTTTTTTTCTTTTAGTTGGCATTTAGACCAAGAGAGTGTTATCTTTGGTAACAAGGTGTAGGATGGTTTCCAAGTCATCATCTTTTCATCTGAATATTTAATAAGAGTTGTCACATATCAGAAGGTTTGGCATACATACCTCTTTGAGATCATGCTGTGCTATGCTCTCATTGCCTGAGAGAGCTGAAACAGCTAACCGCAGAGAGAGACTTGCCTTCAAAGTCTTTGAGCAATTATATGGAAGGTGACAAATGGATATAAGTTTAGTTTAATTTAGTTGTGGGAGGTGTATGCATGCTAGGCAGCAAGACTGTTCTCCAAGGGTGAAGAAACAGCCCAGGCCAACACAGATCATCAGATTTCCATCTGTCTAATACACAGAGCTGAAATCTTGGAATCATGCATTTTATTATTTATTTACTCTTGGATTAAATAATGTCAAAAGATGTAGGCAAGTGGAAGATAAGCTTTGAAGAGCTCCAAAATTGTTTGCTTGTGATGGGTAGCTAGGGAGACCTGTAACAGTGGGAGAGTGAGGGTCAGTCTTCCCACTCCTAGTGGAGGGTGCATGAGTTCATGTTTCTGCCTGCAGTTTACTTTCTATGTGAAATTTGTTTGACACCTAGGCAGCAGAGGAGGAGGAAGCTACTTAGATAACTAAGGAAAAGGGAGTGATGTGCCAACTGAGTTAGGGTGAATGAACTCAATGCGTGAGGATTGAGAGAGCAGTGAGATGAACACTGTAGTCAGAAAAGTGTATTTTTCATGGACAGAAATAGCATTTATTTAACTTGCACCATTTTTTCTGTGACTGAATTTTTCATGGAAAGACAATGGCAATTAGGGTGACTGTGTTGAATTGTTTCATAAATGATCCTGCTGTTTGTTTGTTCATAGCATGGTCATTAGCCATTAATTAACATAGCCAACCTGAACCTGCATTTTCAGCCTACTCTACTGTCAGTCTGTGGTGGCTACTCAGGTTCACTCCAGCAAAGCTTGTATTTGCAAGGCAAGCAAAACAGGCTGTAGAGTACAATCTGGCAAGTAGTGTTAACGTAATTGTAAAGAAAATGCGACACAGATCTATAAAATACTGCTATTAGTTGTTGATATGACTATTTCCAGATTATTGGGGATGTTTCATGCATTCATGCTGGTGAACAGAATTGAATACTTCAGATGATCATTAAGGGTGGAGCCCATATCTGGTGTACTTGCTTACTTTAGGAAACCACTGTGATATACAGTGAGGCAGTGGATACAACTTAAAAGGGTATGGAGAAGATTGTCAGCTTTCTTGACAGATGATCTATGTGATAAGTGTCCAGGAACAGGAAATACATATCTGTTCTCATTTGACTTGTTTAACGAATACCATTTTGTGGGAGTTTTTTTGTTAGTTTTTTGGTTTATTTTTCTTTCCCTTTTTAGTTTTCTGAGCAACCAGTGGTTTTAAAAGGTCATTTTAAAGAGGCTTTAAAAAGCATTTGTTGTCCTTGCTGTGTAGGAGTGATCTGTGTGGGTACAGAGAGCAAGATAAACTATTTCATCCTCCTGTGGTCTCATTGCAAAGACAAATCTTGAGCCATAGGCACTGGGAATTGACTTAGTCATGGCCATTATGAAGCTTCCACAGGCAAAGAAGAGTATGCCCTCTCCTCTGTCTTTACATTTGGAGTTCAAAGTTAAAAAGGTCATAGGCTTCTTGTAGCCAGAACATCTTACTAACAAGTGGACTTTCTGTGGTCAGTTTGCTCATGCGGTATTATTCCAGAGAGAGTCTCTTTTTTCTGCAATTTAAAGACTGCGTTGGTTTATTATTGTATTCATATGCTTTCTGTTCTAGACCTAATGAAATGTTGATCCCCCTTTAAATTGCTTACAAATGACAGGAAGTGTTTTTCCATGCCTTCCCCTCTAGTGCTTTTAATTTGTCTCCTTTCTTTCTTCCTCTTTCCCCTACTGAGATCTTTCATGGCCATACTGTTTATGGTTTTCACTCTCTTTGAGAGGAGCTGTTTCTACAAAGAAAAGGTTGCAAGTTCTTGATGTGGAGTGTCAAAGTAGCAAATCAAATCCTTCAGTGCACTGAGAACAAGAAAAGTTGCATGGGATGAATACGCTGTTCCAGCTCTGGCAAGTGGCTCAGCTGTGTTGGGTTTTTAATTTCCATTTTTAATTTTTAAAGGAAAACCAGGATAATTCAATCTCTGGTGAACTTATACTTTCACCTTTTTTTCAGAAAAGGAAAAAAGCAGTACTGGAACAAGGCAATGGGAGAGGCTGGAACCCGAAGTGTCCAATTAATGACTAAATCAAAATGATTTAGTTGCTTTTAATGTTAAAATATTCCATGAAATACAAGCTTTAATTGTGCTTGTTTTTATTCAGTGCAGACCTCTTTTTTTCTATGTGCATTGCTGTGCAGCTAACTTAAATGTGTGACTACATAAGGAAATGTGATTTCATAACCATCATGTATCAGACCATTGCTGGAAGCAAAGTCAATGAATGTCCTGACTGGGTCTGACACATGTTAGCTTCCTATTTTACTTTCCGTGCACAAAAAGATAAGAGGAACACAGGCCTTTCCCTTTATCTAACCCAGTAATAATGCACCTCAGCAAAGATTTGAATGGGCTACAGGATTATTAGGATTGTAATGTCTTGTTTTCCTTTTCAAGTAGGATGAAACTAAATGCAATCATCTGTTGAGTTAGATGTACACAATGGATTCTCAGCCATAGGCTTTCATCACAGTGGTGATCTTGTATGATTTGTCCTGGCATGGCTCCAGGCTCACAAAAATTTTGTAGGTGTCAGATGTTTGGCATTCAGAACTGAGCACTGAGAACTGTTGTCATACTTCTGTCTCCCTGTTTTCTAGCCTTTCAATTTTAGAATACTGTCACCATTTTTATCATGTTATATTTATAGGAGCCTAATGAAAAGCTGCTTAGCTAAGTCCAGTTTCAGTTACGTGGGCTTGAGGGATAGTCTGCTCAAATGCTGTCATGTGCTTTCTGGCAGGATCATGGTGCTGTCTAGCAGGATGTTTGCTCAGCTACAGAACTGGGATTTTATGATCTTGGTATTTTCTAGGAGCAAACAGACAATGTGGTGTGGCTGCTGCCTTCACTATGACTATTTTGTCAAGTTAATTTCTGAAAAAGAAGACAAAACCAAGCTTTGAAACTATGCTTCTTAACTTGACCATTTATTTTCTAAACAGCATATGGATGGAGCAGCCACTGCAGTCATGCTTACTGTGCTTTGATCTGCTGCTTTTTGTAAGTTTTCAGTCACAGTGTGACTATAGCCCCTTTGTTTTCCTGTCCATAATGCTCTGTTGCAGGCTGTCCTACCAGAGAAATGATGATGATGAGGAAGAAGCTGCCAGAGAACGTCGCCGACGGGCTCGACAGGAGAGGCTGCGGCAAAAAGAAGAAGGAGATCTATCAGGAGAAGTAACAGAGAAATCAGAAGTTAATGCCCAAAACAGGTAAATGTCTGATGTTGTTTACTGAGACGTCATCAGGAATTTTTTTCATAGTAGAGAAGCTGTCTTGAAGACATCTGGTTTTTGATTTAAATTTTAAGCACCAGATTTGGCCATCCTTGCTCTAAAGAGGACCTAACACTGTGAGAGTGGCCCTGGCTGTGTCTACACAGTGGGGTGGGAGCATCACTGAAACTGGTCTTGAGGCCATGCTCATGACCCATTCCCAGGGTGTCCTCAGGGCTGTCTATGGGGTAACTCAGCTGGGGCTCATGGAGGGAAATACCTCTGATGCATCCTGATGTCAGATACCCTCAGGCATGACTGCCTCTGTCCTCGCAAACCTCCACATCTTTTGTCCTGCTTATAGGGGCCACGGCATCATGGGGCCAAGGAACATGGGATTGGTGGGCATCCAGGCCTCAAATTGCAGCTGAAACATGCCTGCAAAGTGCTGTGTGTGAGTGCTAGACCTTAGCCCTCATCTGGCATTGCCAGTGTCATACAGTTATAACCAGCAGAAAGGCTTATGGAGAGAGGCACCACAAACTGAGTGGACAGAGTTGGACTTCCAGACTGTCCATCATTTATTTGGTTTCACATAGTCACAAATAATATATTCAGATTTCCAGTAGCCATAACACAATTGGTAGAAGAGACCAGAAATAAACTTTGTGACATCAAGCTAATAGATACTGAGCACAAGTAGCATTCTATTAAAGACAATGAGAATGAATACAGGTAAGAAAACAGCAGCATTTCTGATTGTAGGTAACATTTTTCCACAATAGAGGGGAATAAAAAAAGCTGTAAATAGGAAAGAAACCTGTACACAGGAGAATTAAAGAGCTGTATTTTGAAGGAGTGAAAAAACCTCCAGGGACTGAGACCAAGATCCAGTCCTGATACCTTCACGTGTTGAATAGCATGTCTTAAATTAGGTACTCTGCTCACTCTGTTTTCTAACAGCTTATTGTCCCTGTACAGACAATCACAACCTCACTACACCCTTAATTGCCAGGCTATCCCATTATGGATTGTATCTGTGGATGTTGTTTCTGAAAAGGAATAGTTTCCTGTTGCTGGAGAAGTTCATTGAAGTCAGAAAGTATCTTCCTTGCATAGAATTTTCAAAAATTTTGCCTGGTGGGAAGAATGCATAAGACGTGTGCCTTAGGCCAAGCTGAAGGGGGCCTTAAGGCAAGCTAAGGTCTTCCAAGTATTCTGCTGCAGGTTGCGGAGGGGGAGGATGAATTTTTTGGTGTTGCTCATATTTCAGCTGCTTCAAGCGTCGGGGAGTGTTTCAGTACCTACTTGAGGTAAGTAAGACCCCTGGGATCTTCAGCAGCTGTTGGAGCTTGCCTAGAAGGGAACCTTTCCAAGTTCTGGCATTGTGAAATGCCACATTCCTGTACACATAGAAATGCCAAAATTAATTCCTGGAACCATTTTGCTAAATTTTGAAGTATACAACCTGTTGTGTTTTCAAACCATGGAATGTTGTTACAGCAAGCTTCCCCCCGACCCCTGCCCTGAAACAGCTAAATGCATACCTTGTTAGAAAGATTCTTTTATTTTTTAAAATGTAAAATTATCAATTTTATGTAGTGTGGCAGAAGAGGAAACGAAGCGTACTACAGCTGCAGGTGGAACAGATGATGAAGCTGCATTGTTGGAGAGACTGGCAAGACGGGAGGAGAGACGCCAAAAACGTCTACAGGAAGCCCTGGAACGTCAAAAAGAATTTGACCCCACGATCACAGATGGGAGCTTGTCACTGCCCAGCAGGAAAGAAGTAAACAACGTGGAAGAAAACGAGACTACAGGGAAAGAAGAAAAGACTGAAACACGCCGAGGACGCTATGAGATTGAGGAAACGGAAACAGTTACTAAATCATACCAAAGGAATAACTGGAGGCAAGATGGGGAAGAAGAAGAAAAAAAAGAAGAAAAAGACAAGGAGGAGAAACCAAAGGAGATCCCGGTAGAGGAAAATCAGGTAGATGTGACAGCAGAAAAATCCACAGATAAAGAAGAGGTAGTAGAAACAAAAAATCTAGATATAAATTCAGAGGAACACAAAGCAGAGAATGATACAAATGCTGTGCCAGAAGGGGAGCAGAGTGTAGCTGATGCTGTAGATAAAGAGAAACTTAGGGATGAGAAAAAGGCTGAGGAAGAAAGGAAGAAAGCAGAAGAAAGGGAGAAACTTGAGGCAGAAGAAAGGGAGAAGTTAAAAGCAGAGGAAGAAAAGAAGGCAGCTGAGGAAAAACAGAAAGCAGAGGAGGAAAAGAGGGCAGCTGAGGAAAGAGAGAAGGTTAAGGCAGAAGAGGAGAAGAGAGCAGCTGAGGAAAGAGCAAAGGCTAAGGCAGAAGAGGAGAAGAGGGCATCTGAGGAAAGAGCAAGGGCAGAAGAGGAGAAGAGGGCAGCTGAGGAAAGAGCAAAGGCTAAGGCAGAAGAGGAGAAGAGGGCAGCTGAGGAAAGAGCAAAGGCTAAGGCAGAAGCGGAAAAGAGGGCAGCTGAAGAAAAGGCTAAGCTAGAAGCAGAGAAATTAAAGGAAAAACAAAAGATGGAAGAAAGCAAAACAGAAGATAAACAGGTAAAAGAGAAGAAAGTACAAGAGGAAAAACCTCAAGCAGCTTTCCTAAGAAAACAGGTACAGTAAACATTTTGCACCAAAATAAGACACCTGTGGTTTATGAGAAATGTAATGCAAAAAAAAAAAAAAGATTGAATTGGAATTTCCTCACAGATCTATTCCTGCATTGAAATGACTAATACTCATGCTATCTCTTGCTTTCCCTTTTTAAAATAAATTTTCCTACTTCTGCTTACCAATAATGCAGTGCACAGCATGCCTAACCTTACTCCATTGTTCAAAGAAAACATTGCATGTTCAGAACTTTGCATGGGGTTTTTTTGCAGCTTACTTTCTCAGCTACTATAAATTGGCCTAATGCAGTAATACATGAGGTGGAGGCAGACACATCTTGGCACAAAATATTATGAGCACCTAGTAAACTGTGTGAGGAACATTTGTGTTAAATGCAATCACAAGAGAGAGCTCTCTGCTGGGACATGCGAGCACAATGCCACACAAGGGGAAAGGCCCAGATGGGGGAATGGGAACATTTGGAGAGGGTGGAGGGAGCACAACTGTGCATGGAGATGTGGGCACAGCAGCATATGATGGAGATGTGGCTGCACACAGGATTGGTACATGAACACAATGTGGAGAAACAAAAATGCAATGTTTTCATATTAAAAAAATATTGAACACTTAAAAAAAAGGGGGAAGAAAAAGAGGTTAAAGTGGAAGCTAAAAAGGAAAAGTTGCCAGATGAGAAGCTCCAGTCTACCTTCAAAAAGGATCAGGTAACTTGTAAACCATTGATCTAGATGTTGTAGGGAAACGAGATAAGAAAATAAATAAGAGATTTATAACTGAATGTTGCTTCTTCAGCAAAATACTTAAGCATGTGCTTCACTTCAAGAACATGAGTAATCCTGCTGAAATAAATAGGGATAAAGCTACTTATGTGCTTAAAATGAAGTAAATGCTTAAGTATTTTGTTCTTTTGGGGCTTTAGAACCAAGTCATGTTTGTCTTACAACAAATATTTCAGGAATCTCATTTCGGTCAATAATGCAAGGATGACTTGCACCCTAGGGATGAATTTTTCAGGACTGTATCAACTAATCATACTTCCCTGGTTTCCTCCCACTTTACTGTGAACTTTTTCCCTGTGACTGAGACTTACTCTTGCAATAATAATCTAGGCCCTTTGGCCACCTGATTTAACTAATGATATTTCCCCAAACTGTAATGCCCCATGATAATAACTGTGCATACCCAAGATTCTTTTTTTGTTTTAAAGATAAAATCTACAAAATTTACTGCATTGCATTTCCACTGTAAACACAGGAGCTGGTGCCATGGTGTTTTACTGTATGGTAAGTAAATAAGTTTTGAGGACCATTTACTCTTCAGGTTACAGCTAGATTCAGGGAGCCATGTTCAATTGTGTATAGCAACTGTACTTTTGGTTCAACGCAGCAGGTATCAAAATACCCCCTGATTCTAATCAGACATCCAGACTGGTCAGAGCCTTGGAGATTTGGACACATTTGGGTTCAGCCAGGTCTGTGTGGCTTAAAGGGAGCCATAGCCTATAGCTCTGTAACAGGCAGCTTGCTGTCTGTGCAGCTGCTTGGGAGCATTAAGGGTTGTAGAGGACCTTGTCCAGGGTCCTTAGTTGTTGGATTAATTAAAAACATGCTACAGATGCTCTGCTCACCCTAAGAGAGTGCTGGAGGCAAATCATGTCACAAGGTTATATGTAGTGTTACCTGTCTTGATCATCCAAGGTGTCATATTTTGCATAAGGTACACTTGAGATTGAAAAGACAAATGAAGTGCTGAAGTTGGTTAGAAGAAAAGTTCCTAATGAACAGGAAGAGGGATTGGAAATACTTGAATAAATTACCCTAGAAAGGGAAAGAATTACATGGAACTTGATGGAGGTGCTTCAGAATATTGCACTAGAAAAAGTAAGAAATCACTCTACTCTAAATTAACCCAGTAGTGCAAAAAATAAGGGATGGATTGTATTAAGAGTTTTTCATAAGACAGAATAGGCTTGTAATATTCACTGTTACAGACAGTCTTGGAATATTACAAATAAATGTAAAAAGGAGGCTGTAACTGACCATAAATATTGATTGTGTGTGTGTGGGAGGGACGACTTGAGACGCAATTGTCCTCCTTGTGTTTATGTAGAGCTCAGTTAACTCTCACTGGAGCTCTCATCATGCGTTTAAACCATAGCCCCATAGATTGTTCCAGGAAACTGGTAAGACTTTAAGAAGTGACTTGCGATTTTAGTGTTTCCATTTTTGGGTGGTCAAGCTGAGACAAGTTAAGTGAGTCCCACTTTTAGTGTAATGCTAAATACCCATCCACTAAAAGGTAAATCTTTTGCATGTTTATCAAGCTGAATATTCAAACTGTTTTGCTCCATTTTGAAAATCTCAGTTGTTGCTTCTTGGCTTGTGAAGAAAAATTGACAATCTCAGACGCCGAGCCAATTCAAGATCAGGTTCCCATCTCCAGTCCTTTCCCCTCTTTCAAGGACATACAAATTCAATGAGGCCTATTTCTGAACCATATATGTAGCTAAGAGGATGATGTTTATGATGAACAAAATCCTGAATACAGTGTATCTACTTAATCAGATTTTGCTTTTGCAGTTTTGCAACACAAGCACATGTCCTTTCATAATTTGACCAAAATCTGGCCCTCAAAGTTCAGGTTTTGATCCAATTAGCAAGCAAAATCTGTTTCGTTTTCTGAACTGCCCCACAATTTTTGATTCTCAAAAGTGGCCTGGAAAGTTCATAAGAACAAACTTTCTCATGATGTGAGACTCCTGGTATTTCCTGCTTCCAGTTTGACTAGACATGCTGCAACATTTGCTTTTCTCATGGTATTTGGGTATGATAGTTGGCTCTAAATGGAAGCCCTAGGCCCAGATGCCCTAAGCTTTTAAGTCACCAAGTAATTGAGTCCAAATAAGGAATCAAATTTGCCAAAAGGCCCCAATCTCAGTAACTGATTCACTGTGGTCTGAAGGTGTTCAAACTCTAGACTTAAATATCCCAGATCTCAGATATTACCATAACTCTCTAACAGGAAAGAAGCAGGGTAGAGGAAGACTAAAATAGAAATAAATAAGCTGGAAATTAGGTAAACATGCTTTTGGTCCTGTTCTATCTTGACTTGATGGTCAAGATTTGTTGAGAGCATGTGAGTTGTTTTCAGGTCGGGTAATACTTACTATCTGTCTACTCTGACTGGAATCAGTGTAGTCCTTTTTATTGAATTCAGTGGAAGCCAAATTAGCCTGTAATTTAGGGAAGCACTGAGACAAGGGAAAGTACTTGTTCTGTGGCCTGCCTTTGGAATGGGACATAATTGTTTCTACTTCTGTGCTAATAAATCTCTGTTTTGGCATTAAAATTAGTAGGAGAAGTATTGGGCCCACAAGCTGTGAAATGTTTCTGTACTGTCTTGTTTTCTCATCTTTTTGAATAAATAGGCCAAAGGGTATTAATGGTTTTCTCAAATGAAGACACATTACCATAGATCCTAATGCCTTCTGAAATACTATTTCCTAGCTTGTTAATTTTTAAATTATATTGTCTTAATACTGGTTTTCTCAGCAATTTCAATTAAGATGTAACAGTTATGATCCTCCCCACTTGGACTTGAATACATCAGGCAGCTGGAAGTATTGTCTTTTCAGTGAGACTTAGAAAGGTCTTGATGAAAATCTCAGTGAAGGAAATCCTATGCTCTCAAAATCCCAACAGAGACATCCTGGCATGTGAAATCTTGCAACAATCAACATCACTGGTTTCAGTACCACTCTGACTGAAGGGTTAGGAGATTGCTAACAGGCAGCAGAGATTTTTGCTGTGAATATGATCACTAACTACAATCTTGCTCAAATTTGAGAGCACCCAAAAGATGTTACTGTCTCAATGAGTAACCCTGGTTGTCTCAAACCAGCTCCTAGAAAACTGAAGACTATTCCTTGAGGCTGATAGTAATAATAGCCTTGTTTGATAGCAGTTACAGCATCATGACCAAAGAATGCAGTCATGGAAACTCAACTCCCCTCTTGTCCCTCAGGGCCTTTCTACCAGGTCCTGGCTAAAGCCCCTTGAAAGGAGAGCATGGGCAAAGTCTGTACTGTGATGCCTACTCTCAGAGTAGAGCAAATACCTCTCTGGGTTATGTCCAGCATCCCTCGCCTGTGGCAAATTTACTTAAGCATTTTAACCACCCACTACTCACTCATTTGTTGTGTGTATCGCCTTGGCATTATCCATGGTATCAGTTTCTGTGAGCAAAGAAACTGGCCTCAGGTAAAGTCAGAGACTGACTCTTGGGACTCCACTCAGCAGCTAAATATAACGCCTTAGGAAGGATCTTGACTTTGAAGATTCTGAACCCATCACTTATTGGTAATGTTGTTGCATCTCCAGAAGTTCTTCTTTGGCAGTTGTGTTGCAGACAGGTTCCAACTGTTGTGGAAGTTCTTTTTCTTTCTAGTTAGCAAATGAGATGGCAACAGGCTTCCAAGGTACAAAAATACATTTTTCAAAAGCTCTTCATATGAATTTTTCACAAAAAGTATTGCTTGCCGACTAGAATTTTCCTCCAGCATGGTAGAGATGAAAAAAAAACAAAAAAAACAAAAGAAAACAAAACCAAAAAAAGTATTTTATAAGTAAATGTTTCATCATCTGCTGCTGAAAGTTCATTTAGGCTGGTAGACTAACTGAGTGGGAATAATTCAACCTGAGAATAAAATCTTAAATCAGTCTGTATCCTCCTCCTCTTATCAGCATCTAGCCACAACTCAGCATGCTGGGTTCAGGCCATCTGTGATATCAATAAATTCTTCAAGCTCATATCTCTGAAGGAATACAGGAGAGTAAAATCCATGCACTAAATATTATTATTAAGAATTATAGGAAAAAGCTTTGTAAGGATAGAGGGAATTTTTGCTCTAGTGTTTCTGGGGAGAACATTTGCTTCTTCATAGGATTAAATATTCATGTCTGATAACACTATCCATGACTAGCCCCTGGTAGAATTGTGCCTTTTGTTAGAGTAAGTTTTACTCTGATATAAAGATTATTTTATGTTTTGATCATTATTCTTGCAATACTGAGGTATCCATCTACTATGACACTGGAAAGAGCATGAACTTGGTCGAGCAAACTGCTTATATGTTTTTATTGCTTCAATGCCTTAAACCTTGTACCAAGAATGTATCAACAAGCCTAGTCATGAAGAGTTTGCAACCCAGAACCTTAATAGACATCAGGTGAATGATGCTGCAGCAGGAGGAAAGAGTGTTGGGGTACCTCAGTGGGCTGCAGCTGCGAAAAGAAGCAGTGTGGTAGCATAGTCCCATGGCCACAACAAACTTTCTCAGAAAACTGATAATTTCGTTCAAGGTGTTTTTATCTTTAATTCAGATCAGGACAGCAAAGTGGTGGTTGGTCACATTTTGGGGCTTTACAGTCCACTTCTGCCATAAAACACAGAAACATTTAAGAGACAGTTGCTTAGTTAATCATCAATACCAAGAAATCTGTGTTCCTTAGCTGAATGCCTCATTGTGACTTTTTTTTTTTGTTTTTTTTGTTTGTTTGTTTGTTTCTTGTTTTTTTTCTATGATTTATGGTATCTCCTGAGCAGGTAAAAGGGGACAAGGATAAAGGAAAAGCACCCAAAGAGGAAATGAAAAGTATCTGGGATCGTAAGAAGGGAATTCCTGAACAAAATGCACAGAATGGAGAACGTGAACTCACTGCCTCAAAACTTAAATCTACTGAGAATGCTTTTGGGTAAGTTCCAAGTGGGCGTTGGGTTTGCTTATGTTCTAGCAGAGCAGGGGTCTATGTCTTGGTTTCTGCTTTAGAACCTTCTAGCAGATGAGAAGACTTCGGTGGGTTGGCAACATCCACAGAGTCTCTAGCATTCATTGGCTTGTAGGTATGGATTAAGGCTTTTAGCCTATTTTCTGACAAACTGCCCCCACATTGCTGCTGTAACAAAATGAAGTACAGAAAGCAGATGGAAATAGCCTTACTCCCTCAGTAGAGACAAGTACTTGCCCAGGCTCTGCTTGGGCTTTCCTGCCTCGAAGGACATTTATTTCTAATGTCTGCACAGAGGCCAATAATGACAACAGCCCAGATTTTGGGTTCCCTAATTTTTTAAGTCAGATCTCAACCTTTACTGAAGTAATCTATTTCCAATTACCCACCTGCTTTTAATCAGACTGCATATCAGTATGGAGCACAGTTCATCTGGTAACTCTTGAAAGAGCTTCTCTCTTGATTTCAGGGCAATCCTTGAAATTAATGGCTTCTCTATAAAAGTGATTTTTCAGTTAGGTGGAAACCTGTCCTAGTTAAAATGTTCTATTTGTTGTCTTTTTATAAGCTGTATCACAGTTTGATTTTTCTTTTCAATGAAATATTTGCCTTATGGCTATATTGGGAAATTTAATGAAGGCAACAAATTTCTAGTGAAAAGTTTATTAAAAAAGATTCTGTCTGCTAAAAGCAGGGGATCCTTTTAGCAGAAATACAGGAATAAATAGGTTAGAAATCTAAATTTTTTTCCTTCTGCACCTCTCTTCCTCTTTTACACTGATACAGGCAAACAAAAGGTTAAATTCTCTGGGCACCTTGAGAAATCTCTGCTTGGCAGATAGGATTTGCTGTTGTATCTTGTTGTATGTTGTATAGATGGTGGAGTTCAGGATCC
>VZRW01008873.1:0-14548 GCA_013398125.1 Aegotheles bennettii | reverse complement strand
GCTTTTGAATCTGCCGCGGGTTCCGGGCATGCCCCCTGCCATGTCAGCCTCTGTTTCTGGCGGCTTCGGGAAGCTCGGCTCCTGGAAGCTCGGCTCCTACAGGAATGCTCAACCTTAAAGTGGCAGACTACTGTCCCACAGAGCACTCTCCCACAGAGCCGCTATTACAGCTTACAAGCTGCTAGGACAGCCGGTACCAGCCCTGTGTACTGCTCGCTGCTCCGTGTGCTCTGAGGCTGAGCAGTGCGAAATGGCCGCTTTTGAATCTGCCGCGGGTTCCGGGCACGCCCCCTGCCACGTCAGCTTCTGTTTCTGGAGGCAATGTTCAAGTATCAAAATGTACTCAATGTTCAAGTATCAAAAGCAGGTGCAAGCACAGGCAATGCAACATTGAAGCTTTTATTCTGCTGTCCTGGGATACTATTCTCTAGCTAGTGACCTATGAACCTGCTTTGTATTCCAGACTTTATACTTACCTCCACTGAAAAACTCTTGACTTGCCTTCCGTCATATTTACATAGGAAAACAAAATTAAATACAGTTATCATAACTTGCACGTATACTTCAGATTCTATCATTACATATAGTTTCTGTTTTAATGTTAATAGGTAATTCTAACCTAGTTTGGAAAAAATTATTTTCCTTTTTTCCTTAAAAAGATTAGGTTTTTATGCCTTACAGTGCCTGATGTTTTATCTATAGCTTGTATATAACTTATCATTCTAAACTGGTGGATATGTTTCTTGTAACAATCTTGTAACAAAAGACAATTCTCCTAAAGCTGACTGACCTGATGCCATGGTATTTTGACAGTCCAGTGTCAGATTATGTACTCACTCTTGAACCGCGTTCTTCTTTTGAAGAACCAAATTTCATCTAATGTAGATTACACCATGCTCCGCTTAAATGATTTTTTTCTTTTCCTGTGTAACAGATCTACACATGGCGTTTGCAATATTATCATAGGATCGTGAATTCATAGGACAGTCTGGGTTGGAAGGCACCTCAAAAGATCAGGTGATCTCTTTCACAGGAAAGAGAGTATAAATGAGATTACCTAGCACATCGTCCAATCACATCTTGACAACCTGCACTGGTGGGGACTGTACCACATCCCTGGTAAGGTTGTTTCAGTGAATAATTTTTCTTACTGTACAAAATTTTGCTATTATACTGAGTTGAAGCATCTCACAGTGCAACTTGTACCCATTGATACTTGTCTTCTCCATGTGTCTCCTTTTGAAGAGACAGCCTCTGTCTTCTTTGCAGCCCTCCCTTAAGTACTGGAATACTGTGATAAGGTTCCACCCTGAGACTTCTCTTCTCTAAAAAGAAGAGAACTAACTCCTTCAGTTTTTCCTAACAGAGCAGGTTCTCCAGCCCTTTCAGCTTCGTGGTCCTTTTTCGGACCCACTTCAATCTGTCTGCACTTGAATATTGAAAAATTATTTTCAAATATTCATCCTCTGTGATCTTCAAATGTAGATGTGCTTGTTTGATACATATAATTTGCTATTATTCAACATACAGAATTAGTCTGATCTTAAACTATCAAAGTTTTAGTTCTCAGAGGTTTACCTTATTAGTTGTTACAGTCTTTGACCCTTGACTAATTAATTTTTCTTGATTATTTATCTCATCATTGCTGATTGTGGTAATTTTGGGACCACAGGTCACATTTTCACACCAAAAATTATGACTAGACACAATAAGGCCTTCTGTGGAAATGTATCTTAATTCAGGCATGACTGGTCATACATTTTATTTCCCTTTAACAACTTCCTTCAGTAGCATTAGTGATTTTAATAGCCAGCTCAACTTTACTGTTAAACTGGTGCTGCCATGATGCAGTGACATTACTGAATTCTGTTTTTCTTGTTTACCCAAGTGGAAGGAGAAAGAACATTTTTAATAAGTTTATTACACATGTAAAAAATGTGTAAATGCAGAGCAGCAACGGTATATGGCAAGCATGTGGAACAAGCTTATGGTCACTTTTTACTGAAAAGTAGGAACATCTGCCCTTAAGGAATCTATTGAACCCATTAAAATATGAAAGTTACATCAAAATTTTCTTTTTCACCTTGGGTGTATTTTTGCCTTCACTGGTGATTGTAACAATTAGTGATGGTTACCGTCTGTCCCTTTGGTAGTAGAAAAGTAACATTTTTTGATAATGTTATCAAACATTATCAAAATTCTTCCTTTCACAATGAATACTATTGCAGCATTCTCAGCCAACTTTGTATCCATCCTGGTTCCTAGATGCAGTGAAGTAGTAGTTTTCTTACCAAGTAGAAACTGATAGGATCTTTCCTTGGAACAACAGGTAGTTCTTAAAATTCAGGCATCTGTCAGTCATCTGGATTCAGTGCTTCATTAACACATGCTCAAAGTTTGTTTGTTTGACATCTAAATTATTACCATGCTGCTGAACCAGCTTTAGGTTTTTTGTCTACTACATGGGTATTTCAAGAGGAAGAAACTTGTACTGAAGTGACTGAGTTTGTTTACTTCCACATGCTTCTAGTTCTTAAAATATATCAATAACACTTTGCCACAATAATTGCAAAACATGTTGCTGATTTTTTTGGGTTTGTTGTGTTTTCAAACAAGCAATTTTGCAGATGATACAAAACTGGGAGGAGGACCTTACACACCAGAGGGCAGTACTGTAATCCAGAGGGTCCTCGACAAGCTGGAGAAGTGAGTTGACAAGAACCTGATGAAGTTCAACAAGGGGAATTGTAAAGCTGCAAAGCCCTGCACCTGGGGAGGGAAATACCCCAGTCATCTGCACATGCTAAGAACCAACCAGGTAGAAAACAGCTTCACAGGAAAGAACAACCAACTTGAACATGAGCAAGCAACATACTCTTGCAGCAAAGAAAGCCAGTAGTGTCCTGGGCTGCATTAGGGTGAGTGGTGCCAACAGATCAGGGGAGGTGAGCCTTCCCCTCTACTCAGCACTAGTGAGGTCATACCTGGAGCACTAATGTCCAGTGCATTGGAACAGGTTTCTCAAAGAGGTTGTGATGTCTCCACGTCTTCCTGGAGATGTTCAAAAAACATCTGAACATGGTCCTGCTCTGGTTGGCCCTGCTTGAGCAGGGCAGTTGAACAAGATGACCTCCAGAAGCCCCTTCCAAACATTCTGTCATTCTGTGATACCATACAAATTGTTTACCCTACAATTAATGTTAGTAGGTTCTTGAATTCACTTGGTTTAGCAGTGGATTTTGTGTTTCCAGTGTTAAATTAAAATTTTATTACACATTTTTCTACAACATTTCTCTTTAAAAGTTACACAATGGCTATAAGACCATGCCATTATAAAGCTTTAAGTTGTCTCTACATGTATAAGAGAAATTGAAATTATAAAGGTGAGCTAAAATGTCTGTGGCCAATAAACGCTGTACTCTTAGTAGCTATTTACCATTTAATTTCTTAAATTCTGTCTTTGAATCTAGTCCTTGCCTGAGTTTTACAAATAATTTACTTTCATATATCTGCACTACATTTATACCAGAGACATCCAAAATTTTGTCTTCTGTATTACTGATTTGTTTTTCTTTTTGTTTTATTACCTTCTTTTCTTTATTTTTCTTGGGTTAATTACTGAATACAAAGTCATTTGTAGGATTTTTCCAATTACATTTTTCTCTATAGGGGATGAAGGTCTTGACCTACTTTCTATTTCAGGGGAAGATTAGATTGGTTAATAGTTAAAATTTCTTCACCAAAAGGGTTGTCAAGCACTGGAACAGGCTGTTCAGGGAAGTGGTTGAGTCACCATCTGTGGAGATATTGAAAAGACATGTAGATGTGGTGCTTATTTAGGGTTATAGTTTGGTGATGGACATGGCAGTGTTACGATAATGGTTGGACTCAATGATCTTAAGGGTCTTTTTCAACCCAAAGGATCCCATGATTCTATTTGTCTCTTTTGTCATATGTTTGCACAGTTACTTTTCCACAGAAATTTATATGAGCTTTTTTCCCCTTCCACTTTCATGTTTTTCCTGTTCTATTTGGAGAGCTACTTGCGCCAGTTCTACAATAACCATTAGTTTCAAAAGCTCTTTAGGTTTCGGCAAAGCTGCTGTGGGATAAGTGTTCACAGTCAAGTTTCTGCACTCAGTTTCCCAATCATTTACATACCATATATGCATGGTAAGACTGAAGACTGAAGACTAAGACTGAAAAAATTCAGGTCAGTCATTCTGCATATTTTGGCAGTGTATACTAGTTGACTGTTTCACCAGGCTCTTCATTATGCTATGGTTTTGAAGCTTTCAAAGTGGTGCACAGATTATAAAATTCTGCATGTCAATATACTACTGGAATCTGTAGTAAATGTTATCCATTTTCATTAATAATATGACTATTTTCAGTTTAAGATTGTCCCTTTTGTCCAACCCTTCTGCTATTTCTTTAGTTTACCATGAAAAGACTACAAATATTTAATTTCTGATCTGTGTCTTAAATTCATATATATCTGCTTTTAGGCAAGATTCTGGCAGATTGTCCATAGATTATTACTTGGTTTTGAAGTGGGGGTTTTTGTTTGTATTTCACAAACTGGAAGAAGACAACTCATGTCTGATGTTTTGTTCAGTGCTAAACCATAAAAAGAGTCAAAAACCCTACAATGTTCCTCTTTGATCCCTCTGCCAGACAAACATACTTCTGTCCATTAATATGATCATCTCCCTTCCTCTCAAGAAAGTTATTTATAGCACAGGTACTCTGTCAGAGGATGAGTTTGTTTATTGACGCATTTCCTGCCCATTTCCCTTTGATTTTTGTCACTTTATGTTGTCTATCCTCCTTCTGTTTTTCTCATAGGAGACAAGGCTGGCAACATCCATCAAGCTCATATTTGAGTTACAAGACAGATTGGTCATAAGCATTGCATGCTCTAGAAGGCTGTGATAAGGAGAATCTGGAGTTACCCCTGCACAGGCAGGCAGCTGAGGTCATGATCTCCAGCTTATTCACAGTATGTCTGTAAGTGTATCAAATGTGCTCTCCCACTTGAGGTGTGAGCATCTGTTAAAACCAATTCACACTGCTGCTGTCAGGCATCAGTGTCAGAAGGCCGGCAGCAACTAGCTGCAGCAGAGGGGTAGTAGTTTCTTAAACTGCCTCTCAGCTGATTCCAACCGACAGTGCTGCTCCTTCTGCTTCTCTCCATTTCAGTGCAAATTCAGATGTGTTAACTTCAAACGATCAGTATTTTCTGCTAAAAGTAACAGTGAAGTGCACAGCTTTGTTTCTGTTAATCACCACCCCTTAGCAGCTGAGTACAGGACTGAGTTCTTCCATTAATCTCAGTCCAAAACAGTATGACTGTAAGCTGAATCGTTCCTCTCTTCACAGAGACCAAGGGGAGAAGGAGCATTCACATACCATAGGGTCTGAGGGATGCCAGCTTCTGTGCCTTTCTTCCCTGACACAAAACACAGAGGTACTGGTCTCACCTAGGATGTGACAGGTGAGAATCTGAGGTTGCCAGCTTCAGCCAAGACCAATGCTTGAATATACGGATGACCTTCAGCCAGTGGCTAAAATAATTTTTCCAACACTACTGTAAAGGGGAATAGAGGAGGAGCACTCATGCAGTCAAGTCACTAGACTTAGGTGGGAACTGTCTGATCTTGCTTCTCACATTGAAGATATCAGTATTATCTGGTTAGTCTGTAAAGGAGTAGAAATACTCACACAGTCTGTTATTAACCCATTTTGAGATTTACATCTGTAAGACAAGAGTCCCTGGACCATTCCCTTTACCTTGAAATGGCAGGAATGAGAAGATCAGTCTTGGAACCTAGGCAAAGCCCTGATTCCTACAGCAGTCTGTGTAACATACATTCAAATATAGCATTACCCTCCTTGAGTGCTCTCCAATGTTGGGAGGATGAACTTCAAATGTGGCCTGATATGGCCAGGTAGATGTGCCAAGGATACTTCAAAATGTTTGTATTGCAATGTTTTTCAATATTTCAGTCAAAATAATATTTGAATCTCGGTGTAGCACCTAAACATTTTCTCATCCCACCTTCATCTTAAAGAGACCACAAAGTCTTCTCCTAAACCCTGCCCTCCTGTGGTCAGATGAAGATTCTAGTAACTGAATTAATCTCTCTACTCTTTTTCCTTTGCTCAACCTTTATGTATATGTCTGTTTTATCTTTGTGTGTGATGAGTTCCCAGGGCTAAATAGGGCTTGATCAGTGACTGCAAGCTGAAATAAATAAAGGTAGACTTTTCTGACACAGAACCAGAAACATAGTGAAAAGACAAAAATTTAGAAAGAACAATAGTTTCTACTTCCCTTTCCACAACTGTCATGGAGATATTATCTTGAAATGCTTACAATCTCTTCCTCCTAGAACATAAAGATATTTGAAGGCTTATTGCTACCAGAAATACTTAAGAACTGTATTTGCAACTGTGTGAAGCCAAACAATAGCAACATTTGTAGTCATATTTTTCTAGTTGGGGAAAATAATTGTGATGGTAAACTCCAGTTGTGCTACACACATTAGTTGATGAAATCATGATGAATGAACAAATAAAAGATTAATATATATTTTTGTGCTGCTACTTGAATATTAGACTGATGGTTTCTACAGACAAGAGAATAGATGCTCTAGGCTGACTTAACCAATTACCACAGTCCACATTCTGAACTTCCTGCAGGTGTGACAATCATGGCTTCAGAGAATGAACATAAATTGGAGTCCCCATGGGCTACAAAAGTCCATGAGGCACATTGAGTAAATGAGAACTGTCTGACAACTCGACAGAACTATTAGGAGCTATGTTAGATTTTTCTCAGAAAGAACTCTAGCTTACACAGGAGAATTTTTGTACCTGAATCTTTTAAAGAGTCTTTTAGCCTGAGCTGACTCTGGCTGAATGATTATTATAGTTTTAGATTGCAAATTTCAAAAGAAATTATTTTGTCAGAAAATACAGGTTCATATGTTTTTTTCCCTTCTGTTAAAACATAAAAACTGCATTTATGCAAAACAGGGAAAATAATAGACCTAATAGAACCTTAAAATCAATTTGGTGGGATTTTCCTCTTCTTTGCACCTTGAACATGTGGCAAACAAACTTATGAAGTGTGTCTGGCAAAAGCCATGGAGCCCTTATAAAATTTTTTTAATGCATTTGGCAGAATGCCTAGTCAGTCTCTAATACTCTTTCCCTTAATTACAGTGTATGTTATAGTAGTAATTTTTGAGAACATTTCCATACACACAGAATTCCGAAACCCTTTTGTAGACAAATTTTAAACCACTCTCACAATTGACTAATCACTTTCAACTAGCTGATAAGTGTGCTATTTCTATCTCAAATCATGTGACAAAATAGGACAAAGTCTAGTGCTTCTTAATTAAGGATGTTAAATTACTGGAAAAATTTCCTCATCTGGTCTAGTCATTTGAACATGGTGGGAGAATTAGCTTACCAAAGTACCAAAAATCGTTATTAAAAAGGATTATCACTAAGAAGGAGGAGATACTGAAATTCAAAGGGTATCCCTGTCTGGATAAAGAGATATTAAAAGTGATAGAGAAAAACCCTCAGAGATAACTGAGGGTTTCTGAGCTGCAGCAAAAGAGGAAACCCAAAGTCTTAAGGTTTACCTTACACATTTCTTTGGATTTTAGACATAACATCAGATAGCATGGCTAGACCATGTCTCAGAGATGACACTATTTCAGGTAAGTGCTCTGCTTATTGTTATAATAACCTGTCTCAGCTTCCATACACATAAAAAATCAAATGTTCTGAAGAGTTCACTGATGTTAAAAATTTCAGAATCAAGCACAGAAAATGCAGTGATTGGACACCCTTAGTGTCACTCAGTTATTAATCAAAATTACCCAAATTTCTGACCCTAAAGAAAAAGCAGGAATATTTGTACTTCTACAAAGCTGAAGGAATCACAAAGCTATAAAGGCTTCTCCGTATTTAATGTAGGGGAATTAGCAAGTGCTGCATCTGGCCTTTTCAATTCCTCCACTTCATTTTATTATCTCCCCTTTGTATCTTGAGGACATTCTCTGCTGTCGAAATTAGAATCTCAAGTGTTCTGAGAAGAGGAGTCGATGCCTTGCAATTGCATCTTGAAGGGATTGTGTGTTTGCTTATTCTGTGAAATACAATTTAGTTATAAGCAATGTTTCATGCAGCTTAGTTAATGATTTTTATGAGTCCTAAATGACCTTTCTAACTCTTCCTTTGCTTGTCCTTGTAGCCTCTAGGGGATACTGCTGTACAACAGGGAAAAAATGGTTCAGAAAACTACACTGTTTCAGCTGGTCTGTATTAAGTTTCTGATCACATATGAGAAAAGCATGGTATTTTACGCTCAGATCCCATTGACCTTTGTATTGTGTAGATAGACTAACACAGATCCTGTAAAGGACAACATAGCTAACATAAGCAGCATGACCAGACCAAGCTGAATGACTGCAGTGACAAAGTGATGAACTGCGTACATCTTGGGCTTTAATGCCAATTTCTTTTATTTCCATGAAGTGGCTTAATGAGATTTTTCATGCATAAGATTAATTTTTGCCCTGTTCTATCAGCTTCCAGCACTAAAGGATTTACTTACAAGTTTGTCAGATTTTATTTATCTTTACAACAAAGGGGATGAGAATAATAATGGATGCTCTCCTTGATAATGTCGGAAAACACAAAAGAACTAACACAACTGCTGATTCCACTTTCAGTTATGTTTAGAAAGTATGCATAAGATACTACTCAAATAAATACATTAAAGTCCAGGCAGCCAGAGAAGTCGTATTTCCAAGGTACAGATTTTCAATGCCATCTAGTCAGCCACTGCAACATCCAAACAAAACTGCTAACAACCAACTACATCCGTAGAATCATAGAATGGTTTTGGTTGGAAGGGTCCTTAAAGATCATTTAGTCCCACACCCCTGTCATGGACAGGAACACCTCCAGTCACTAGACCAGGTTGGTCAAAGCACCATCCAACCCAGCCTTGAACACTTCCAGGGAGGGGCCAGCCACAACTTCTCTGAGTAACTTGTGCCAGTGTCTCACCACTCCCATAGGAAAGAACTTCTTCCTAATATCCAGACTAAATTTACCTTCCCTTAGTTGGAACCCATCTCCTCTTTTCCTTTCACTCCATGCCCTCATAAAAAGTCCCTCTCTAGCTTTCCTGTAGTCCCCCTTCAGCTATTGGAATGTTGCTATGAGGTCTCCTTGGACCCTTCTCTTCTCCGGGCTGAACAACCCCAACTGTGTCAACCTGTCTTCATAGGAGAGGTGCTCCAGCCCCCTGATCATCTTTATAACCCTCCTCTGGACACACTCCAAGAGCTCTATGTCCTTCTTACGTTGGAGACTCCAGAACTGGACACAGTACTCCAGGTGGGGTCTCACGAGAGCAGAGTAAAGGAGGAGAATCACATCCCTTGACCTTCTGGTCAAACTTCTTTTGATGCAGCCCAGGATAGTGTTGATTTTCTGGCTGCAAGTGCACATTGCTGGCTCATGTTGAGCTTTTCATTAACTAGCATGCCCAAGTCCTTCACTTCAGGGCTGTTCTCAATTAATTCTCCATCCAGCCCGTATTTGTTCATGGCATTGTCCCAGCCTATGTACAGGACCTTGCNCAGGACCTTGCGCCCACCCATGTTGAACTTCATGCAGTTTGAACGAGCCCACCTCCCAAGCCTGTCAAGGTTCCTGTGGATAGCATCCCTTTCCCTCCAGTGTGTTGACTGCACCACACAGCTTGATGTTACTGACAAACTTGCTAAGGGTGCACCTAATCCCACTGTCCTTGCCATCAACAAAGAGACCCGATCCAAATACTGACTCCTGAGGAATGCCACTCATCGCTGATTTCCACTTGGACATCGAACCATTAACCACCACTCTTTGAGTGCCACTGTCCAGACAATTCCTTACCACTGAGTGGTCCACCTGTCAAGTCCATACCTCTCTAATCTAGAGACAAGGATGTTGTGCGGGATGGCGTCAAGTGCTTTGCACAGTTCCAGGCAGATGACAATGGTTACTCTTCCCTTATCCACCAATCCTGTAACCTTGCCATAGAAGGCCACCAAATTTGTTAGGCATGTTTGTCCTTACTGAAGCTATATTTGGTGTAACCAGTCACCTCCTTATTTTCCATGTGCCTTAGCATACTATCCATGCTCCCTGACCTTACCCAGCACAGAAGTGAGACTGACTGGCCTGTACTTCACTGGGTCTTCTTTCTTTCTATTTTGAAAAATGGAGGTTTTATTTCCCCCATTCACAGCACTATGCAACTCCTTGAACAGAAAGTCATGTCTCAGTTCTTAAGAAGAAATGCTCCTCCTAAACAAAGGCAGCTACTCTGGAACAATGCAAACAGTTTGAAAATACGTCTGTTCATTGCCTCTTTTTGTATTGTGGCTTCTTGATGTACTTTTATAGTGGCAAGAATCTGTTTGCTGTAGTGTTACATTATTAGAAAACCAGAATATTAGAAGCATTGAAACTTATGTGGAAATAAGCATGTGGAAATAAGATACTGAACTGGTAAGGTTGTCAGCACAGTGTAGACACTAATAAACCCAAACTTATATCTAGAAGCAGAAAGACTCTATGGTACCTGTGCAGCATTTTCAAAAACCTTTTTTGGTCAAAATTACCATATAATAGAAACAGTGTAGGAAAACTCTTCCTGTTGTTGTTCACACTGTTGTCAGTGTCAATCACATGTGGCTCCACATAAAGTCACTGGATCCCACCCAGCATAAGTCACATCAAGTGAAATCAGAACTGACACTGCAAGTGGTGGTTAGTTAAATTATGGATAAGAACTATTGTTTATTTTTTTGTGACTTCTCTTCTGCTCATTTGATATCAAGTTTGTGATTTCAACAGTAAACAAGAGACTGAATAGTTCATTCTGGCCTATGAAAACCCTTTGGTAATGGCACAAATATCCATATATACAATAACGTAACAAGGTAAATCTTGTCAGATGTCCATAGTTCTATGTGTTGGTGCATGAAAGTATAGCGTTTTCAGGAAATTGCTTTCCCAGGGTTTTGCTTTTCCCTCCACTGTAAGGATCTTTCTGTAACAGTGTTCATCATTTCCCCTCGTTCTGCAAGCAGCCATGCTGAGCAAGTAGCTAGAACACTGTACAATAAAAAAATATTAAAACAATTACTCTGATAATCTACACACATTGATAATAAAAGAAGAGGCATCAAGTGACATTACCATTGTTATATGGGCATCATACAAAAAATCCAACATAAATGAAAACTCTCTAATAGTCAATTTGTGAAGAAAATTTAGTGTCAGATAATACTATCTCTTTTCTGTCTGAATGGCCTCCTATTTCTATTTCCATTTGTGACATTCTCAGCATAGTGTGGTATTGTTATTTCTTCTTTGAGAACAATGGAATTAAGGACATTCAGCAAAAGCAGAGTAGGTACCATATTTTGAATTGACTTTGTGTCACAATTTCTAATCATAGAATTATAGAATGATTTGGGTTGGAATTGACCTTAAAGACTGTAGCTTATTTCAGATCATGGGTTTCAGGTTCTTGAAGAAATTGGTTTCTGTGACATATTCTGTGATACAGCAGTGATCTACTTCTGATGTCCTCAAATGTTTTTTCATGATTCACATCTGAGGAAAGTGCATATTGCCATTCAAACATAATGGTATACAATTGCACCAGGTATGATTGGCTGTGTAAGACATGCATCAGGGAGGACTCTGTCCCAAGACCCTGTCCTGACACACATTAACTTGCATAGTGTCTTGACTTCAGCCATATTTTTCTAGATTTATACTATTAAAAAGTATGAGCAGTCTCTCCATCATCTTGGAAAAACAGAAGACCTTATCAGAATTGGTTAAAAGGGAGAACATAATTACTATAAACTAAGGCCTGAGTGATTTCATAGTTTCATGTTTCACAATGATACAATCCACATCAGAATTAAATAGTTGGTTTGATACAGTAGATTTTGTTATTGGAATTACATTGCAGACAGGCATTTTCCTTCTAGCTTTAAAAGGCAGGAGTTAGACAAAGGTTGATTGGTTTACCTCAATCCAAAATGAAACTAGTTTATCTCATAATTTGAAGCTTATTCATTTGCTTCATGTTGGAACATAGTAAGTAGGATTTATGATCTGAGTAACTTTATTTTGTCTTAGTAAAATAATGCTATTATAGTCAGCTAGTGGTCACTCAGCAACAGAGACATTTCTCCATACCATTATGTCTGGATTTAGCTTTTCTGACCTTTATAGGCTATCTAACAGAGAGAGAAATCTTGAGAGACGTATCTTATTGTGACAGACAATATATACAGTAAAGACAAGCTGCAAAGAGCCATGTTTTCATTGCATAAATCTTTCTTGCCTCAGCCAGCTTGGAAGTGCTCAGTAATTCACAGGAACAACCTTTAATTTATTGTTTTCCCTGGATACAACTGGGGGCTGGTGGGAGTGAAAAAACCTCCAGTAGCAAAAACACCATCTTTTTGATACAGGAGAACGAAGATGGGAGACAAAGGATGACAAGGATTGGTTATTGCTTCTCAAGTGTTTATCATCTTGAAAACAGAGCTTAAATCTCTTTTGAAATAAAAGTTTAAGTGCATGCTAACAATTTCTTTAGTTTCATAGTAGGAAGAAAACAAAATCAGGTTAAACTATTTTAAACAGCTAGTGCTTGTTTTAATATGTCATTAAGATCTGAGGATATGTTTATTCCCTGCCATGATAAAATGCCTTATCCTGCTCAAGTTCTGAGGTCCCTCTATAAGCTACAAATGAAATTTTGAGGGATAAAAAATCATGCACAAGGCTTTGTTGTATGTCTTGAGAATCTTGTTTGTTCTCTTTGCTTGTGCATCAGAACAGTTGCTTACATCTCTTTAGTGGAGAGGAGAAGAAACGGAAAGAACAAAAATGTCAAATACATACAATATGAAAAGAATAGAAACTGCAGAGTTTTTTTCTGGTTCAAAGAAATATTTATTTTGTATTTACTTGCTTTCCTGCTATGCTAAGTTTCTTGCTTTTAGTGGCCTCAGTTGCGTTTTCACTATTCAACAGAACAAGGCATGGTTGCAATTTACAAAACTGTGTGCTTTTCAATGCCATTAGGCAATGCAAGTCAATAACATTTATTCAATTGCTCCAGTTGCTGTAGATTGAAAAACTGAAAGATACGCAAGCATGACATAGAAATTTACACAGTATGAAGAAAGTCAGCAGCAGTTAAAAGCATACTGCTTCAGACTATGACTTCTTATATCCCAGACACTCATTCACAGCACAATACAACTCCTTGAATAGAAAGTCATGTCTCAGTTCTTAAGAAAAAATGCTGCTTCTAAACAAATGCTTACAGTGGTGTCTCACGGGCAATCCGGAAGTACCCAGAGCACTGCAGACAACAGACACTTGAAGAAAAGCATCAAATAGTGTATTTGTCATCCTAAATCATCTGAAAATGGCATTAAAATTGGACTGGAGTGTATAGAACAGGGAGAGGTGAAATGGCAAGTAAAGTCTGGGACAGTCTTGCCCCAGTTCTCCTCTTCCATGTAAGAAATGTAACCTCAAAATCATTGTTTTTTTCTGTTATCAAAGGATATCAAAGGATAACAGAAAAAAAAATAATCTATAGTCTATTGTTTCTATAGATTTTTTTAAAAAAAACACTATAGAGACAATTCACTTATATGAATCTGAAGACCTGAAATGTGAACTTTTGAAATTTCTCTCTGTTAGGTTAGTAATGTGTTAGGATTTCACTGGTACTATACGGATACTGTTCACAGTTAGTAGACTTTACACAGCTTTAATTTTGTATGTTGTTGGTGGTATTTTTATTCTATTATTTGACATTTTCATGTTTTTAATACATTTAATCAGTTTTATTTAAATAATATTTAATTTCAGTCTATTTAAATAACATTTAATTTAATTCTACTACTCAGTCTTTCAATTACTGCTTATGTTGGAAGGAGTTGTTCAACACCAGCCTGCTTCTCAGCCTTTGCAAAAATTGTATTAATATGGCTTGCTACAACATTTAACACCGACACATGCAGCAGACCTTGTACTACTGAAATATTTGTGTGTATTATAACTTTAATAATAATGTGCTCCAGATTATGGTATCTCCCTCTCCACAATATGCCTGGTAACAGCTTTTTCCTTCTTCCATCAGGAGGATATGTTGTATCAGCTTTCACCAGGAGGCAATATGTCCCCTGCCCTCTCTAAGGTGATTCCCTTATTATTTATGTTGCCAGTGATTTAATGTTATCCTGTGCTATATGTGTAACACAAAGCAGTTGTAATGATAAAATGTAGAGGAGTCACCTGGACAGTATTAGATTGACAGCTCAACAACTAGAGTGGTTATAATTATCACCAGCTATACTGACAGGTAAAATCAGTATACCTGTGTTTCTGAGACTTTGAAGACTCATACAGTAACTTGATT
>VZRW01008870.1:1024266-1132132 GCA_013398125.1 Aegotheles bennettii | reverse complement strand
TTTAACTGTTTACATTGAAAGAATTTCTTCATGTTAAACCTCTCCTGCAGATGTTATCAGATGGACCTATTTTTTTTGTATTTTTCTACTGTGGCTACTTTAGAAAGGGCTGATTCTGAAGTTCTCTGCAAATTATTTCAGCCAGTCTGCACAACTAAGACATTTTGAAAACTCAGATCTTAAATATAGATTAAGGTAATGTGATAAATTATGCAAAACACAATTGATAAAGAAATGTTTAAGTGGGCAAAAAAATCTGGAAACCAAGTGAATTTGCACCAGATTCTAAACATTTTCCACTCTCTGTTATTATTTTGATTAACTAGTATGCAACATTTGTTTACTTTGTTTCTTTGAGAGGGAAGAAGATAGAGCATATATTGCTTGCATAATCTCCTCTTAGTTTATATTTAAAATTAGAGTCATTACCCTTAAACTGTAAGACTTCATTCTATAGAACATTTTAAAGATTTGGCTTCCTAAGTACTTCAAGTTACTTGCTATTAAAAACTTTGTGTATTCATACTGATGAATAAAACAGTCACAACTCTAGGCCCTAACTCATGCAAACTTTGTAACCCTCTGAATCACAGCAAAGTGGCACTCATCTAAAATTTTCAGTGAAAGCAGGCGTTTTGTTCTCTTTAAAGAGTGTGTTTTCATTGGAAAATACTTCTAGTTAGAAATATTTCTGACTTTTTAGTATAGAAATTGCAGCATTTGTGTTGGAAAATAATTCTTTGGTAAGAACAATTCCTGAGCAAAAAGCCATAATCACTTTAAAAGATGACAAATACAGTAACTGTTTTCCATTTGGAAGCAAGTTGAAGTACAAGAGAAATGTGCTTTAACTGTTTCCCAACATTTTTTTTCAAATAAGAAACAGTAGCAAAGTGCTATGTGGATTTTTATTTTTCAACTTTCTTCGTAATTGTTTTTTAGTGGCAAAAGCTGGTAGAGAACCTGTTTGATGAAAGACAGAATGCTTCCCCAGAAAATGTGAAGGTGGAGCTGAATGCTTACAGTATATTATCTGTGTGTGTATTATAGTCTCATTTACTCATTTTACATCTTCCAGTTGGAAAAACAGTTTAAAATATTAAAAAAGTAATGGAAAATATAACTTCAAAATAGATACCTTTGGAATACTAATTCAGACTTTTGGTCACCTTTCTCATGTGAATCACCTCATTATCAAAAATTACATAAGTAGATAACCCTTGTCATAAAAAAATGCTTTTACATTTCAAAAAGCAACCATCAGAAATGTAATGATGTCTGCAAAAGGCTTCTCTACTGCTACTGTATTTTACTTGAAAGGTAATGGAAAAATCTAAAACTTCAAGATACAATACTGTATTTAATGTCCTACATTGCTCTTTTACTAAGACAGAAAAGACTTCTTCACTGTCTTGGTTAGTTGTATTTAACTAATAACTCTATGTGAAATTATTATATCAATAAATGATTTGTTAAGTTAAATCAAGTCAAATTATTGAAAGAAAATTCTCAAATGAGGGCTAAATGCTGGGACTTAAAATGGAAATAAGTTCTCAGTTACTACCTGTGTTACAGTGTTTGGGCACTATATATGTAGGTTTTTCCTGTTTTTTGAAAAAACAATCTTTAAAGCCATGTATTTCATTAATTCCTTATTGTGCTCCATTCTGCTATATACTTTACTTACAAGTTAAATTCTCTGTGGAGGAAACTCAAAGTTTTTGCTCATGAGCTCTGCAATAAAATAGGTTGGGTTCTTTTCTATGAACCAACAATTTTCAAGTTACTAAGGCCTTTATAAAACATATTTTAACACTCCTGTAGATTAATAACGTGCTAGCAGAAAAAGGCATGTTGAGTGTAGCTCAATTATCCTTCCATCTCAATTATACTGTGACATTAAATCTTGTGACATTTAATAAGAAAGGCCATTTCACCCATGGCTGCCTCAACTGCTGACAATTTATGCAACACTGTTCCCTCCTAAGAAGCTATTCTAAAAGAAGGTGGCTTTCCACATGCTGATGTGTCTAACTGCTCATGTAAATTAAATAAGATGCAGCAAAACATATAAAATTGTTCATTTTACAATTACCCAATGCCTTTGACTACAGAAAGAGGAGTTAACCAGGCTGGCATAAATTCTTTTTGCAATTGCAATAGTGTTAACGGACTAAAATAAGAAAGAACCAGTTATCTGCATGCAGATAACTCTTGATTTCTTTACAGTGTTTCACATTTGTGAATATGAATTCGCAGGTTGAAATATCTTAATTTTTTTAATTTAAAAACTGCCATTAAACAAAACTTTTGGTGACTCTACTAAATAAGCCAGTGGACTAAACTTAGTGTTGTCATCCTCAAGGTAGAACTGAGTGATAACCTTTAGGGTGAGCTCAAGATTCTTTCCAGGACAACAAGCATACACACTCCTTACCATAGATAATAAGCAAAGAAATCTCAACTAGCTACTCAGCTGGCTTCCAAACTGGAAGACGCATAGCTTGGTCTTTATCTGAAATAACCAGCCTTGCTTATAAGCAACTGGCTTCAGGATTTGAGCTAGAATCTCCATGCAGCACCAAACAACAGTGTATGGATGCATCAGCTGGCTCTATAGATGTCTTAATTTTTTCAGCAAGTCCCACCATGTGGTGGTGTAAAACAATGCTCAAACCATTTCAGTTAACTTTTGCCTCTAAAAGTTATAAGTATATGAAGTCAGGTGCATTTAAGACCACCATTTTCATCTTTTCAGATAACTGTGGAGTCGCACACATCAGTAAATGGCTTGGCTTTCAAAAAGGTCGGCGTTCATACAGCAATTTATTTTATTCCATTATGGAATAAAATTTTATGGTAACATGACACATCTGCTCTCTTGTTTAGATAGAACAGATACTTCAAGAGCAGGCTGTTTGCCACAGGTAAAACCTCTATGAAAGTCACAAGGACTAAAGGACTACATCCTGCCTGATTAAGACTGGGTAAATTAATTCAGGTTCATGCTCATGGTAGAAATATTTTTTCTATGGCTCTATTCTGCCCAGCAATAGCTATTTTGCAGTTTTTCTGTGATGCTACAACATAAGGTATAGGAAAATCTGGTAGCAAAAAGCAAAATTAAAAGCTTAATCTTTTCAATGGATAAGAAAAAAACAGCTAAATTTTAACTACTCCATACTTTGAAAATAATATACTTTTACGGATTTGTGGGTGGAGAGAACAGTGTGTGCCTTCATGTATATTGGCAAAAGTTAATCCAGCTGCTCCAACTTCAGGGCATGCCACAAACTGCTGTGCAAGATGGATAAATAAATGAATCATTGAGCCATGATCTTCATCCTTCTTGGACAAATCATAGTTATTTTTGGTAGCAAGTTATAAAAAGGTGGGTGTTTTTGTAGAAAATCCCTGTGCAGAAATAAGCACTGTACAAAATCCTCTGAAAAAATGCAGTGCTTTCACTGAAGATACCCCTGGCAAGAACTTTATGCCAATATCAGATTTTGTGCACCTTTTCATCACGTATCTTTATAAAGCATTCACGCCTAATACAGAAGAAGACAAAGTGTGGCATTTGTGGCAAGAGGAGATAAAATCCTAGGAAACCGCAACCAGCAAAATACACTAACCAAATAAACTTGGGGAGGGGAGGCAGGGAAACCGGAACAATTAAACTAAGTGTTGCCTCTTAATTGTGTCAGTTCTAAGGAACAGAGAGAGAACAAAGAGAAATATTCCAAAGTCTAAGTCCCTTTTTCTCTTCATTTCAATTTCTTAAGGATAAATTAATGTTCATAGGAAGAGTCAGATTTTACTGCACATAGAGTACTGAAGCTGAATGCCACCACAATTTCTTCAGCACAGCTCTAATCTCTTCAGAAACCAAATACATAGCTAACACTTGAGAGCAATTTAATGACAGGATGAATAGATTTGCAAACTTTCTCAGTGTAAAAAAGCTGCAGGGACAGGGCTAGGTGTTGGCACAGAGCAGCCAGCTGCTCACTTGAAAGCTTGTTGCCTTTGTATTGTGCTGGTTGAAATGGATGCTGGCTTTGAACACTTGCTCCCTACATGCACAGTCCTCCTCTGCTGGCATTCTGGCCCTCATGTCCTTTCAGCAAGGAGAAGCCAGAGTTACCCATGGTGGTGGCACACTGGTACTGTCCCTACCTTCCTCTCCTCTTGGGGTTGGTGGCAGAAGCAGGAGGCCCTGCTTCTTGGGACCTTCTCACAATGCTCTGTGGTCCCTTCACACCTGCACCCCACAGGGGCAGCCTGGATGATGACAATGGAGTCCATAGGAAGGATTTTGTCATGGCATTTCTTCATCTTCTGCGAGAGCAGGAGGTTGATTAAAGTTCATGGCCTCATACTAACAGCTATAGTAACTAAGCCTGACTCTTGCTAACTGCTGCAGGGTGAGATCCAGCCTGCTTGGTGGGAAGGAAGAAATGGTTCTGAGAAACGCAGGGTAGGTTGCAGTCTGTACAGAGAAAGAGGGAGAAGGGGAAGCCATACTGATCAGCCTCCTTTCACTTGTCCTGACACACATTGACCTCTCCTAGCCTATTCCCTAAATCCTCACTTTTGTTTCAAGCCTTCCCCTCTCTCCTTACTGACTGAACCCTGCTCTGCCAGTGTTGCAAAACTGATCTTTGCCATTCCAAAACAACGGCTTGTTTCCTTCCATTGCTGAAGGGCCTCAGGTTGGTGTTGGCTGTATTTCTCCATCATTCTCTAAACATATCTGTACATTAGAAAACTATTTTTAGAACTGCATCAGCTACAAACGAAGACAGGTTGGGGTTTGGTTGGGTTTTTTCCTGTGCACCATTGCTTCTGCAGTAATTACACCAGAAGTTAAAGGTTATAAAAAAATTATGTAGACACCTCTTCACATCACCAATCTTTCTCCTATTACACAGGAGAATAGAGCATAAGGATTAGCTGTTTCTTGTTCATGCATCTAGAGATGCAACAGAATCTCCATCCCAAAAAGGAACTTTTTTGATCATTTTGATTCAGAAAAAAGCAGAAATAGTTTGGAGCCTTGGCATAGTGTATCTGAGTCTCTGCCAGATAACAGCAACCTTTTTTGAGACATATTAGTGTTCATGTTGAAGGGCTTCAGTTTGTAGGCTGTTGTTGCTATGGCCTTTGAAAAAGGGCAGAAAAATATTTTGATTTTGAATACTTGCATATTGAGCAAGTATTCAATTAAAATGAAAATTCAAGATTTTATTCTACCTATGTACAAGCCCCTGGGAAATCTCCCTATAATTTTTATGTTTTGCAATTATAGCTATGATTTCTATTGTGGCTTCTAGATGTCCAAAACTGGTTCATTGATTATATTCCAGAATTATAACAGAACTTTCCAGATGCAACATTTTGTTAAATTATGCTTTCTTTTCAAAAGTTATTCTTCCACTGTGATCACAAATGCTTTTTACACCAGGATTCTAGAATCATTTGCAAAACTGGAAAATAAAATCTGTCATTTTCCCTGTTCTGCATGGAAATTAATGTAACAGATTGTTTAATTAGAAAGAGCACATAAGCACAGTGTTGATGAATTGCTTCAACTATGAATATGGCTGGGAGAGAGTAATAAAACTTTATTGACATGTAACCATCAACCATGCCATTTTTAAAGGGGACAATGACTACCTGTGGATAAAAAAGAAATTCAATCTCTATCATGCACTGATGCACAAATGTAAAATTGATTGTAATTTGTGCTGGAGCTGAAGAATGGCATCTTTGAGGTAGGTGCCATAAAAATTAAAAAAAAAAATAAATCATACTTCTGGTGTGCACAGTGTAAAATAAAATTACAGGTCCTGATAAGAAAATAATTGTAATTACTTGAGTAGTCTTGCATTACTCTTCACTAAAACCTAATTATTGATAAATAACTTGAAGTAAATACATTTTTTCCTCTAATTGTAGCTGAATTACTTTAATGGACATTGTGGGTCTGATTTTGCTTATTACAAAGTCTACGGCAACTTGTCAGCTTTCATTTAAATTCTAATCCCTAGAAAACTTTCCTCTTGATATCTAGCACAGTGCCTTCAAATATATCCCTGTTATTATCAAACTAATAACATGACATAAGTCATGCTCAGTGAGTGAAAACACTACCCTTTGCTATAAATTAATGTACACTGCTGGGACTTCCCCTTATCAAACATTGAGTTTGATTGAAAAAATTGTTGCAAGTGAGGCAAAGTGTAGGCAGAGAGAATGTATTTTATTGGACCAACTGACACAGCTGGGAAATCTAGAAAATTTTATATTCCCCAAAGCACATATATTTTACCCAGCCATATCAGCTGGTTTTAGCAAAATACACTCTCTTCATACAACCTCACCTTCTTGGATTGTCACAGATAAAACGCAACCACTGCAAACATTTTCAAGTAGTGATGATGCCATGGTAACGTTGCATAAACACGTTGAGGCCACATGCATCTACTGGGAGGGTTAAGAGAGAGTATTGTGCAAGAAAAACAGTTCCTGCAAATACTAGTTCCCTGCAAAAGTCCCCCTGCAAAATTTTACAATTTTATATTTTAAAAATTCAATTAAAGTTCTCTCTCTTGTTTAACACAAAGAAAATAAGATTTTATTCACCATACAAGAAAACTAGGAAATAAGGTATAGTGAGTGCTGTCAAGTGCTTACAGAAAACAAACCCACTTTGACTCCGTTCAGCTATTCTAATCCTGAACAGTGAGCATAATGTGAGACTTCTCTGTGTGAAGGTGATGTAACAAATACAAGGAAATACACTTTAAATGGCTGGACTAGTTTATAGCAACTGGAATAGTAGAAAGGGTACACATTTTGAGCCTTTATTTTAGTTAGTAGTTCCTTTAGGTGGCTTTATTTCCTAGACAGTAAAATAGACTCCTGAAAGTATTGTGGTAGAACTTTCCATAGCCTGTTCCTATGGGTTATTGTTTCTCTTCCTAGAGCCCTAGAACTTACTAGGCTTACTGTTACCATAAATATTGATAAATGTTTCATTTTCACACAGGAAGGAAGGTATAAGTGATTCCTTTTCAATAGCCTTCAGCTGCGCAAGCAAACAGTTATTTGTCACATGCAGGAGAGCCTGTTTGTGTGGAACAGGCAGGTGGCTGCAAGTGTTTGGAGTCACACCGACTCTATCCTCTGGAAACATGTTTCTGAAAGCTTCAAATGGAGCAACAGTGATAATAATTCTCAAATACTTCAAGATAATGCTAAACAGAGCTCTGAGGCTATGACAATGCAGAAATAATTCACTATAAACATACATCCCTGATCCTAATGCCTGAAGTTGAAAAATATTTATGACAAAGTACAGCTAAGGTCTGATTCCACTGCCATTAAAATTGATGGGAATTTTACCCCTAGCTTCCATGGTAGCAGTTCATAAAAATGTATTTACTGGGGAAAGCAGAATTAATTCATATGTATGACTGCATGAATGCTTATACATATGCATACAGATATTATAGCTCAGTGCATGCCTTTTTTCAGTCAAGATACTTGAGAAAACCCACCACCCCTGTCCTTTGTCTAATTTTATGTTCTTACTTTCTTAGGATGTATTTTAGCATCATGTCTTCATGCTTCCCATAAGCTTTCTTTCATGTCTAAAAAACCACCAGTAATAATATCTTCAAGCACTTCTATTTCTGCTATGAGTTAAATTTATATATATATACACATTATGGCCAAGTTTCTGTTAAAAAAACCCTTATCTTTGAAATAGGATTAGAATTTCCTTACTCTGTTTAAATGCCAGCAGTAATTACAATGCAGGACTTTCTCATGCAATTTTTTTGGCTTTTTAAAACCAAGAATTAGAAGTTTGATAGCAAATTCAAATGAACATATTCCATGGTTTATCTGAAAATGCAGAGTCAGATTCAATTAAACACAATTAACCTCAAAAACTGGTACCACTTCTGAGGGTGACTCATATCCCTCCCTGCAGTCAAACCTTTATGAGAGAATCTCTCAACAGGCACCTACATCCTTCAGCCCAGAGGAACTGATTCTGCTGATCTCCTAAATGCCCATGTTGTCCAGTGAGCATCACTGCAGGTAATTTGTGCAAATGAAGCACAAGGACTCTTCATCTTTACAAGAGTTTCTTGTGCTCAATGGGTAGAGGAATTGAAGGACCAGTGAACTGTAAGTTGTGTGTTTCTGAGTAGCTGGGAAGAAGGGAAGCAAGAGATGCAGACTAAGTACTTTAGTACAAAAATGGTAATCATAGGGCAGTTCTGTATCTTAGAAAAAATTACATTTTTGTCTCTACAAAGATAGAATTAACAAATTCAATTCCTAAAAATCCAACAGCTCAGTCAGCTGAAGATCCTGGTAGAATTTGACCAGAACTAAATCAATAAGCCTCTACAGAAATACAGCAATACACCTGTAGAAACTGCTTTGTAGATCATAAATAACTGAACAGTTAATGGCATCTCGGCCTTCTTTACATGCTCCAGCAATGTAAGAAAGACTTTGTACTGACTAAAAATAGCTATCTTAGAATTCCTTTGCACTCAGGGTCCTCAAGAGAAGAGACCGAACAGGCCAGCCCTGTAGAGTATCTCAAAAATAAACCTTTTTTAGGATGCAACTAAAGTGTTAACTTGGCTTTTCTAACTGGAGAGTTAGGAGTTGGGAGCTGGAGAAATAATTTCTCTCTATAGATCATCTCCATTTATTCATTTCCTGGAATCCTGCATTAAGCTCAACATGTATAACTTTTTACATCTCATTCTAAATCAGCCTGTAGCAGGTACACATTTATATGAAGCTTTATTCCAAACATTCAATTTAACAGAGCCACATGGTCACAAAACACCCATTCTGTCACTTATGGCTGTCTATCCATTGAATAATTGCCCTAACCTGCCTCTCTGAGTGCTATGCTGAATTTTCCAGCTTTTAATCTAAAATACATCTCTCCAGACTCATAAAAATATCCTTGTTCTTCTGTAAAATGTTTTCTTTTATCTGAAAACCAATTAAAATATCTAGAAGTGTATGTAGCGACCAGAATGAGGAGAAATGGATTTTGGCTTTTTCTGTGCTGAGTGAAAGAGATGGAGTTAAGAAGCCGTAAGCCACTCAAAAGCATAAAGAACCCTGCTTGTGAGCTGAAAGATGGAAAATTAAAAATTTTAGAGTAATGCTTTACAGACAGAAAGATTTTAAGTGCCTGAAACGAGGTCTTTTAACAAAAATTACCTTCTCAATGATACTGCAGTGTCAATTCCATTACTATAATCAGTAGCACAACATATGCCGTTAGGCCAACCAGAAAAGATTTCTGAAAAGATGAAACACAATCAAAACACCATCTAACTTCACTAATCTCCAGTTTAATAGTATCCTCTAATAAGATTTAATGCTAGTCCTCTTTCAACAAACAGATTTAACCAAGGAGCTGAGGCTGAAACACATTATTAATATGGGGAAAGAATATTTACATTCAGAAAGGAAAAATATGGCATATATCTGATGGAGTAGTCAAAAAGTCATGCCAAGATGAAGAGGAAAATTTTGAAAGGATCTATGCAGACAAATTATTAAAAACATTGATGTGTTGCATATTCAGTGATCCTCAGTAAAGCTGGGTGGGAAGTTTCAGACAAATTAGAAACTCGGTTCTAGTCTCTCTGACCACATCTGAATTGCAACCTAAAAATCATCTCATTGTTTCTGCAAGGAAAACAGAACTACTGGTATGTCAGCTTCATGATTATCAACTATCCTGCCCAACCGTCCGTCCGTTCCCCCCCACCTGAACAAACACCTGTATGTCTTTGAACTGGGCAACTTTAGTTAGATGTCAGCCAAAATATAGGAAAAAAATGTTCGTTCTTTCCACTACCTTAATTTGATGTCACCTGTTTCCCTCCCAGACATTACTCTCACCACCATGCTACTGCCTATTTTAAAGCAGTGTCTCTCTCTTTTGTCTGTTAATACTAATTTCACAATGAAGAGGTAATTTCATGCCCATTCCATATTCCAATTCCCAGATCTGAGTCATCCTCTGTCTCCTGCCCTCTGTGACTGTGCAAGTATTTCAAACAATGTAAAATGCTAAAACAGGGGTTGAAATGATCTTTCCTGCTCCCTCCCTTCCAAAATCTTATTGCACATATTTTTAAAATGCAGTCTGTCATGTCTACAATTTTTGAATAAATATCAGTCTTGTATCAAAAGTTTTGATTTTGTATTTTGTTGGGAATAAAAGCATTTAATCTAAGCCAAGTTGTTCTCTCCTTCAGACCTCCACTTACAGCTGTGAAAAATTAATTTTTCACATAGCTTTAGTTTTCAGATATTTCACTCTGTGTTTTTTTTAGCTCACAAGGATGTATCCATTTGTCCTCTGCATTTCAAATACACAGGATGATTCGTAAGTTTATCAGGTAAAAAACTCGACTCATTCTTGGTTTCATATCAGTTTCTTTAGAGATGATCTTTCAATGAAGCAATTGCCAGAGCATGCTGTGTCCAAGTATTCTGTGGCAAACACAAAACTCTGTCATGCACTAAGAGACTTAGGCACATCTTCAGCTACAGTAAACATTAGCATTTCCATCCCTCCCTTCAAAGGGTGTCAAGAAACACTTTGTCACAGAATCACCCTTTCCACTACCCGTTTGAAAAAATGAAAAATTATCAAATAGAAAAGTACTACTATGAAGTAGCTGAGACTGCTAATGCAAAAAATGACATAGAAAATGTTCATAACTGGCATTTGAGGAAGGGCAATGACACTACTACTTCTATCACAGACTAATTTGCACTGTGAAGTGAAATTATGTTCCAATATGATAACCCATGACCTGTAACAAGGTATTAAACAGGTGTGTCACAGCTGGTCACTACCTTAAGCTAGTAGGCACATAGTACACAAGTACCAAATGAGACTGAACGCTGTGTGGAGTGCGGATGTGTTCATATAGCACAGTGCTGCTGCAGAAAGATGCAAAGTAATTGTAGCTGCCTCAGAGACCAGAAGCATTACAGTTGTATCAGTGTGGTCATGCATCCAACACACCGATTAAGAAACTTCCTTTTCCTTTTTCTCCCTCCTGTTTAGGCCCATCTGACCTGAGGTATAATCATGATCTGAGCATGTTATTAAGTGAGGGCAATCCACATAATCAGATGGCTGAGTCTCCCACGAGCAGCCTTGAGCTCATTCTGCCTGTGCCCTAAGCTAGCTGGATTAAGCCTACCTTGTTTAGGCAATACTCTGCTCTTGCCATGCCTCGCTGTACTAGTTTGAGCAAAGGCCCTTCAGTCTAGCATTGGCTAGCTCCACTCCCTCTGTGATCCAGGAATGTCTATTTTAAGAGACTGAAAAAGCATTTGAATACATGGAAATTTTTTTGTCCTATATTGAGGAACACTTCGAAGGTTGTGGCTGTTCCATTAGTCAGCCTTTTTTGAGCAAATACGAGAGTAACAGGGTAAGTTAGCCATGCTTGCATGAGGCTTGGTCCAAGCTACACTGCAACAGGTTGGCAAGGCACTGCATCCAACCAGCTCCAGCATCTTTTCTTGGTATGGTATTGTTTTTTGTTGCACTGGACTGTGGTGTTATAATGCATTGTTGTACCTCATGAGAGGCAAATTTTGGTGTTCTGACTAAAATACTTCAGTAATTACAGACCTCTGTGTGTTATGTTAGCACATACTATACAGTACTTCACGATGCATATACAAATGGAGTGGAAACAGCACAGAGCAATATCTAAATTTCTCCCCTGATTTGTACAGAGACATACCTATGTTGTCTTCTTTTATGGTGATACTTTTAAAATATGATTTATTTTAGCTGACAAGAAGACACTTTAATAGTATTTAAAGGTGTAGTATAAAAATTCTACATTTAGATTCTAAAATGCTGTAGTATAAACAAAATCTAAAATATTTTATATAAAGATGTTTTTATTATAGTGTCTAGGGTTTCAAAATTGTACACTTGGAGAAGGAAAAAAAATCTATTACCCAGCAACTTTTTGCAAGTGTTTTCTAAATAAATAGGAGCTACATAAATGACAAATACAGCTTTATCACCAAAATGTTGCATTTCTGTGTTGATGTTAACTACTACAAAGTATTTTTATTTTCTTGTAATAGCAAAAGTTGTTTGTATATATGGTGTTGAGTAGCAAAGACTTTAAAAAATGTAAAAGAGACACAATAACTCACAGTCTAATGAAACGGAAAAAGAACAAGGCAAAAAAGAAAAATATTGGGAGCAGAGGAAGAACTTGCAGAAGAATGTTTTTAGGCTAGATATAAAAGAAAGAAAAAAGGGGAACGGGAGATAAGCATGTGTAGTTAGCAGACAGGAAATTTAATTCTGACAAGATAAGAAGCAGCATTAATGAAGACATCATTTGTCTAGTTTGGAGAAAAGGAGGCTGAGGGGTGACCTCATCACTCTCTACACCTTCACGAGGAGGAAAAGTGGAGAGGGAGGTGCTGAGCTCTTCTCCCTGGTATCCAAGAATAGGATGCATGGGAATGGTTCAAAGCTGCACCAGGAAAGATTTAAACTGGACATTAGGAAACATTTCGTTAGCAAGAGGGTCATCAAACACTGAACCAGGCTTCCTAGAGAGGTGTTCTAAGTGTGTCAGTGTTTAAGAGACATTTGGACATGCTTTAACTTTTGGTCAGCCCTGAATTGGGCAAGCAGTTGGACTAGATCACTGTAGGTCCCTTCCAACCATTCCATTCTATTCTATTCTGAAAGAAAATAGAAAAATCAAGGAAGCAGGAAGGCAAGAGGACTGTCAAGCAGTGAGAAGGGCAGTCGAGGAAAACTAAGGCAAATACAATTGTTCAAGACAGGTATGATGTGGTGAGGGGAGGGAGTTAGAAAAGCTTGGTCTTCAAGAAGTCAGAGAGAACATGAGTGAGAACAAAAAGAAAAGGAGGTTTCATCAGTGGGGGGTGAGGAGGGGATGTGAACATTATGGAAGCTGCTTTGTTATGTTATGTCAGAGGAAAGGACAGGACAGCCAGCAGCAGACCTGGAAAGAACTGGCAGTGAAACATGAGGAAGGGAGAATGAAATTTGCTTGGCAATGTGCTCGTTTTGTTATGGTGTACAGATGTAGAAGTAAAATGTGCAGGGATAATAGTTGGATAATGAACCTGAGTGAGGGACAAATGATGAAGTGTTGGGAAGCCAGATGTCATCACTCTTCATTGCAACATTGTTTACTAATGAAGATGTCAATCTCATCTGGGATAAGGCGGTGTTTTCTCAAGCTGAGCTGGGCATGGTATCCTACCAGGGTTGTGTGCATGCTTTGCACTGTACACCAGACAGATAATAACCTCCTGCACCCCATGCAATCAATATCTTTCATTTACTGAAGCAACTATTATAATCTTAGTCACCTTTGATAGTCTCCCCTCTCAAATCTCAGTTCTCAGTCAGTGTTCTTCAACATGTCACCTCTTGTCTGCTACCATAAATGTGATTCACAGAAAAACTGGATTATACTATAGGTAGCCATGTATTTTTTGATATGCATTTTAATGGATCATCTGAGTTTAACATTAGGTTAAACTCAGGAACACTCTAATTGAATAGGAGGTACAAGACAGAAAAGACAGCAAATAAGTGTCACATTCAAGCTAGAGTTTGCTTGCTAACAGGTGCAGAGAGGGTTTCCCATTACCATATGAAATTCAAGAATCAGATTTCTTACAGTTTGGTCCTGCCCAGAATAAACAGACCTGCCTCTATTTGCTGATTTGGACACCATCAGCATAATCTCCTGGGGGTGAACTTGGTAAAATACAGCTACTTAGATAGAAGTGATCCCTCCCAGCTAGAAAGACCAAGATGCTCTGAGTCAAGAGGCTCCTCCCACACCTCCTTTTCCCTGGTGCTTATACTTGCTTTTCATTTATCTGCTGGTTTAGCAGGAAAAATTACTTTTTCTGTTTGCTGAGGTTATGTGCAGGCTTCTGTGCCTCCATATGCCACACTCATGGTTGGAGCCCAGGCAAACTCAACTCCCTGAAACCTATGGAGAGAGGCCAGCAGACACATAGAAGAGCTCATATCATTCTCAGCTCCCCAGAAGTCTTTAACCTCACCCATCGTCAGGCTGGGGAGGAGGCCAAATAAGATCAAAGAGAACCTAACACAGCAGATTTATACAGGATATTTGGACTCACTGCCTTTTTCTGCCATGCAGTGTAGCTACAGCACTCATCCAAGGAATGATAATGAACAGCCTTTCAAAAAGTGTCCTGAAAAACCACAAACATCTAAGTGCAACATTATCCAGGAAAAGGATTCAAATTTTGGCTCTTTAGTGACATGTAAGGCAGAGATAATACCAGCTAGGAAAAAAAGGAGCAAAAGCAAAGATGTTCTTAATGATAAACAAAATTCTAATTAAAATGTCTCAGCAAGCACTGAAATATATTTGCCACTGATATTATGACATCCATACTGGATTTAATGTGTAATTGGTGCTAATCCATTTCAAGCCTTGCAATATCAGCAACATTTAAGGCAGACCACAACCGGAATTACACAAATAATGAGGACAGCTCAGGAAGAATTTAGAAAGGTCCTCTAAATATCATTCAAGACAACAGTGAGATTACAAGAAATTCTGTCACCTCAGAAAAATGCCAGTCTCACTTATTTTCTGTCTTGTTCTTCTTCAGGCCTAATTGAGACTCTGCAGCTGGGTACAATATCTGTTCCTTTTAACAAAATGCCAATATTGGGGAAATATATGTCAACAAAACCACTACAGTTCTTTAAATCTTAACAATAAAGATTCTTTATTCTTGCCTACAGTCCAGACCAGGACTTGTGTGACTGTAGAAGCCTAATTCTATTCTACTGGAAAGGGGAACATACATATTTTTGAAGGGTATTTTCACCTTTCTTGGTTCTGTTGCTTCATTTGTTCTTTATAAACAGATACATGTGTACACCTTTTTAAGTTTCTTAGGATGACCATTTGCTTATAATTTAATGGATGCTTTTCTTCTGAAAAGCCAAAACAGAAGCATTTACAATTGCTTATAATGATCAAGCTTGAAATGACCAAGAGTTATTCATGTGGCTTTAGTTTAAAAAATAAATCTCAGTAGTTTTCTTAAGAATCATGTGGCCTGGTTGGGCAACCAGTTAATGATTTCTCATAGTTTTAAAGGATTTAGTGTCTACTGGATCTGTTTCCCAAAGAACATAAGGCCTGACCCTGACTGGAAAATAAATGTCAAGTTACAATCATGAAAATTATAATTTCTCCCTTTTCTACAAAAAGCTTGCCAAGAAAGTCCAATGAATTTCAGAAATATGTAGGGGCACCGCTGTCAAATTATATGGAAATCTGAATATACAAACTCCTTCATCATCTCTTTCAAAGTATTCTAAAATCCAAGTCAAGTGTATTTGAATGTTGCACCAGTACAGACCTACTTGCTTCTCTAAAAGGCCACCAAAATGTCACTGAAGTTAAAATGGATGAGTTAACCTTTTGAGAAGTACTCACAGCACCACAATTATTCTGACCTTTGACAGTACAATCCTTTAACTTTGCTAGCTATTCATTTAATGCCCATTTGTATTTTTTAAAATTATTACTGTGTGATTGAAAACTTTTGTTTGCAGACACATTACTATGACATGTAGCAGTTTGCGACAATGAATTAGTTTGGTACAGGCAGTTTTAATTATTTAACCAGTAATAAATAAGGCAAGGACCTAGATGTGAGGAAGGCAAAAACTAAGGGAGGGGCAGAAGCCCACAGAGAATTGGCATGAAGTAATTTTACAGCCCTCTTACTGCATAAAGCTGTTTTGATGGATAGTTGGATGCTGAGATTTAAAAAAAACAACAACAGCACACACACAAAAAAAACTAATGCCAGTTATGGCTCATACTTTGGCAAGAAGCAGAGAAGAAAGGCTCATCTCCACAGCCTTGGAGTCTTTACTTTGTCTATTAGAGGAGGGGAATGGGCCACATCCCACTAAATCTTGTAGGGTTAAGGTAGAACAGGGATTCTCACCTTGATTTTGTTCATAATAAAGAGGTACTTGCATTGCCTAGCAGTAAAATGTTATCAACAATCATGTAACAACAGCCTATCCCCAAACTCCTTCCAAGTTTGGTGACTGATACAGCTTACCAGTAACCTTTCTTTTCCACCAGTAACAATTAACCTCTCCAGGTTGATCAGCAGCCTACTAGTTGAAGCACTGGTGGCAGTACATTTTGGTCACAGCCCAAGTGATCTCTTAGGCACTTGTGAATGTCCAGAACATTTTTCCAACATGTCCCCCTCTCTGAATGTAGAGGATCTAAATTCATAATGCCATTTCAGAGAGAAAACGTACAGTCCAGAAGGCTGAGAAAGTCAGAACACAGATCTGCCCAAATCCCACATATTAAACATACCCATAATGGGAGAGGAAACAGACTTTGATGCCTAAAGGAAATACAAAAATCAGATGTGAAATTATCACATGCAGCCAGTAGAAAGCATAACGGTAGCAACAAAACAAAACTAGTACTTACATTAAGTTCCACTAGCCGTGGCAGTACTTTTTAACCTATTTTCCTTCTCAATACCAACCAGTGTACAACCAACATAAAGTCTTAAAAGGCACTCAAGTGCATTGATAAATATAAAGGCCAGAAGGCAAAAGCATCCAGAACTCGGTAGTTTGGTTACTTACACTTCTGTCAGCACTTCCTTCCCAACTTGAAATTTTTTATACCATTTGAAACAGCAAAATGGAAAGAAGTCAGTTTGTAAAGAATGCAAATTAGACAACTTAAGCAAAGTAAGACAAAGAAAGGTATCACAAGCCAACTCCTAGATAATGAGTAACTCAGCAACTGCAACGCACCAACCCTGAAGGCAACAACAAAATCCATTTTGAACCACAACCAGTGCATGTAGCTCTGTTTAAGGAAGCACAGTATTCAAAATACACCTTTTGATCAACAATGTTATTTTAAGTGTTTTGCAGGAATCTTAGAATAGTTCACAGTGTCTCTTACAGCAAGCTGAAAGGATAATGCTGTAGCCTGGCCTTCCTATACAAAAGAGGTCTATACATTGGGTTTTTTTCTGCTATAATATTATTTACTGTGATTGTAACGTCTCCTATTTATCTAACACTGAGGATATGCATTAATAAAAAAAGTCTTGGAGTTGACAGTGAATATCGTTCTGTCATTGATGATCCTTCCAGCACAGAATAACTGACAAGTCAGTATTGCACTTAAACGTTGAGGAGGTTTTAATGAATAAAGAAGTAATGTATCTTCCAAGAAGTTCACTAGAAACATGCCAACATATACAAGAGAAAAGTAAATCCTAGGAACAAGAAGTTTTAGTAGAAGGGAAAAAGCCACCACTGAGGTTTCTAAAGAGGTGAGGAAAATGACATGTTAGCAGGTCTAAATCACAGCGAAAATAAAGTAAATATAAAAAGAGAAAAGGTGACTGCTGCATTCCCAGTAGAAATGCTTTAAATTAAAGCAGAGAGATGCAACAGTGAGATCTTACAACACCAATCTTTTGAGATCATGTCTGCATTACAAAACTATTTGCAAATGAAAACTAAACCCTCATCTTCCTGTCTTGTCCTGTGTACAGAGTTCAGAATTAAAGGCTACATATTGAGACAATCCCTTCTCTGGTTGTTCTCATAGTCTGAACAGCAGGAATCTAATGCAGTCATTCATGAACATGAAGAGTTAGGCTGGAAAATGGTTCTGTTAGAACAAAAAAGTGTTTGTAAGGACTTATATTAGATATTTTATTATCAGATTAAATATATAAGAACATATCTGTAATGTTAAATATCATATCCTATGAAGTATGTAATAGCATTTTCGTTTTAATGGAATCTTGAAAACAAGTCTATTATATCCCCATATTTTATTAATCCAATTGACACCTGGGCCAGCTGGCAATTTTATACTTTTCAGGCAGAAACTATAGATCTGGAAATATTCATACCTCATTTCTGACAATTGTTTTCTTAAAAAAAAAGGTCTTGTGGGAAACAAGTGCCATCTGTATATTTACTCCTGCATACAGTAGAGGTAGTGGGATGCAGGATGTCAGAACGCCACAACCATGCTGTCCCATAAAAGTGCATCAAAGAAAGCAAAGAGAAAGCACAGCAAAAAATTTTGTTCATGAGAGTTTGCCATTTTTTCAAAATCAAACCATTATGTAGAAAACTGAATGTTTTCAATAAAATTACAGCAGAATTCAAAAGCAGTTCTCCAGTGGAAGCTAGGAGAACCAGCCTCTCAAAAGGAAGTCTGCCTCTTTTTCTGTCAGCATGTTTATCCACTTAGCAAGCAACTTGCTGAAGGCTAAAATGTAAAAATTAGCAGTCTGAAACATGCAGGTGTTGCATTTACTATCTCTTCACACAGGCTGTCAAGCATAAGTCTGAATAACTTAGCTCTCACAGTATTGCAATTAAAAATGCCCAAAGTATATTATTTCCAAAATGAAAGAAGTTCAGATTTCTCACGTTATCTATCAGGCTAGATTTGAGTTAGGCCACTGAAACCCATTTCTGAAATTAAAATCATCATACAATCTTACAGTTTTATTGGGTATAATGGCTAAATGTCAGTGGTAACACTGGGAGTGGCATCACCATTTCACTTAGCAAGTAAAAGCTAATTAAGTAGCTCGGCCTTATGTACAGAGATATAATGGGAACATAGGTAATTACCAATATCCAGAACAAAGAGATCATATGGTTTCCTGTAACTTTACAATTCAATATAATTTAGCATTTTGGTTTTCTCTATTGGAAACAGTGTTATTCCTGCTCTAAAATGATGCTTAGTGCTATCTGCAAAGGTAGGTAAACTGTGCAATTTATTCAGAAGCAAGGATTATTGTCTCAAAGCAGGAATTGAAACAGTTCTCTAACTGCTTTAATCAGTGCCAAAAATGTAAGATGTTATCTGGAGATTTTGTGACAAATCACCAGCAGACGTGTTCAACTTTACATCTAATGCTTGTTTGGTGACTGGCGCGAAAAAGGTGCAAAGTTCAACCACCTTCTTTCTGTTCGGGTGTAGGAACTTTATGGTTCAACCATAAAAAGACCAGCATCTCGGAGTTATCAGATAAGAAGTGAAAACTTGCCAGGTACTCCAGACGTTAGTTTCTGTTACTCAGAGCTGCAAAGCTTTTATCGCATTCTGTGTTGCGGTCAAAAGAGGCTATCGCTTCTCCTGCTCCAGGAATTATTAAAAATTCATTAAATTGAAGCTCTGTCTTTCCCAGCCATGCATATTTAAAAGCAAAGAGTTTATAGTTGCCTGTTTATACATTCTATGTATATTGCAGAACCTGATCTTGTAATGAACATTACATGTACTATGTTTTCATGCACAAGCTTTTCCATTAGAAGAAAGGAACTTTGATCACAGCCTATTGTAACGGGTGAAAAATAATTGAACAGCTTTTCAGGGATAGAATTCTAGTGTGCTAATAACAACATGTATCCTTCCTATTAAACATCAAATTCAACCAGCCCTAACTTAATGCTCATTGACATAACAGCAGGAAAAATGTACAATAAAATCTCAGGTGATACTCTTTCCTTCTTGAACTGTGTAGAGATAGGAAACCCAAAGCAGTAGACATGGAACACATTCATCGGGGAATTGAAATCATTTCTATCGTAGAAATTGGAAGATATAAAAATAAAAAGCACAAGAAAGGAAAAGTTTCCAAAAAGCCTTTTGGGGACTGGCACAAAATAAATGCTTCTGGAAGCTGAGAAAAAATAATTCTCAGGGACATGTGGTAAACTATCATTTATCACTCTTTCTAAATGTGTGATATAGAGGTATGGTTAATATTTTATTCTCAATAGTGTGTGAGCCAGGGTCTGAAATTAGTATAATAATTTGTAAAAACCCTGTATGTTCTTGTGATATGTGGGAAGGAATATCCTCTCAAAACTGCATTTTCACTTTATTGGATATAAAACTGTGAGAAACCCCCTAAAATCTGCCAGTTGTTGATGAGTACAGACAGATTTACAGACTCTTGCATGAACTTAATATTCTGTAAGTTTCCAAAGGAATGCTATTTTCTATTTATTAATTTTTTAAAGCTACAATTCCTAGATATATTATTCCAGTAAGACATTTTGGAAATAATTTCTGATAAACATTATCGTAGAAAAACCAGATTTTTAGTTATACATATATGCAGTGGCTTTCAAAGCCTTATTTAGGATCTGGCACCATGATCAGGATGCTACATAAGATGCTGGAAAAATTATAATCAGGTAGATGGGATTTCTGCCTCAGTGAGCTTACATTCACTATGTATGACTCAAATAATGGAATTATTTTACTGTTCTGCTTAAAAGTGTGGTTTTGTGTAATAAATACTAATATAGATATTTCTCATTTCCAGAATGATTTCTCACAAAGATCTTATAAACATTGAGAAGTCATTACAACACAGATGTGTGCTTACTGCATTTACAGATAACTATGTAAAAACCCAGAAGGCTTAAAGCAATTTTCCTTATAACACAAAAGTTCTGATTTCCCTGCAGTAGTCTTCAATCAATAAATATCACCATATTTACTCTATTGCACATATGATATAAAAACCTAGGATGCTTAGGGATCCACCAAGGATCCCTATTAACAAACTGTTAAGCCAGCAGCAGCATTTACCCCTCTGGCATGACAGCGCAACTGCATCTGAAGTAGAATGTCCATCCTTGTAGATACCCAAAAGCCGTGGTTCTGGGCAACCTGCTCTAGGTGGCCCTTCTTTAGCAGGGGGCTTGGGACTAGATGATGTCCAGAGGTCCTTTCCAACCTCAACCATTCCATGATTCTGTAAAAATGGAAGCTGTATGCTCATATTGTTAAAGCCCACTGAAATGTGGCTACACATGCTGTTATTACTGGAAATTCATACATCGTGCTACGTGGTACTTGAAAAATAAGCACATGATCCATGCTCTTCCCATTTGTTAGCTGTGACTAGACAGCCTGACCCAACTACCTATCTACAGTCTAACCTAGGATCCAGCAAACACTTGGTGACATGCTTACTTTCAGATACATAAATAGTCCAGCACAGTCAACCAGCACTTTTATATGCTTGAAGGCAAACATGCCCATTCATTGATATTAGATAAATGACTTTACATATGGTTGCCTTTAGTAGAGCAATATGGTGCGTAGGATTTATGATTTACTAGGCTTTATTACTCCTGTGAGTAGTATCTGTATTTTGAACTCAGAACCTGTCATTTCAAAATAACACAAAACCACTGAGAAGAAATCCCATACCTACTCTTGAGTCATTTCAAAGTTAACACATGTTCTCTCAACAGTAAATTTGTGGAAAGTATTAATATACTTGCCATTCCTAATTTAGTTGACATTTTTTGCCTTTTTTTACTTACTAATGAAATGCCTATGAGTGGATCACAGTTTTCTCATATTTATTATTCATGGCAACTATTTGCTGAATAATTCCTGCAAACAGTTCCTCTTTTGTAGCTCACTCCCATTGTGAATGTTTATTATTCAAAATTTAGTCTGTGAAACTAATTACCTAAGCTATACATTAGATTTTGTTCAGTGTTTACCCGAACATTGTTCTTACAACCAGTATGTGTTCTCCAAATACCCTCTGCTCCAGTATGAAGTGAAATTGTGTTCTGTGAACACTGTATGTTCTGTAAAGTTTATTTGCTAGAATGTTCATAAAAAGCAAACACCATGAAACAATTGACTTTTAAAATCTGTGCAAATATTGGGGGATATTTTTTCTTCAGGACCAACTAATTTCACAATAAAAGATAGCACAATCTCAGTTATTGAGCCATTACTCAAATGACCAAACATGAAGACCCCATTCTTCTCCTCACAGTGAAAACAAGGAACATCGTAGCATCAAAATTACACATTGTTTGCAAATTTATTGTATCCAGTTTTCTGAAGTATTCCAAGCATTGCTTAAAGCAATATGGCAATCATCTAGGTGCTGCATCATTGCAGGGCGACTCTAAAACTGCTAGGGTTTTGCTGGGAAAGAGAAGAATAAAAGGAAAATAGACAAAATGAAAATGCACGCATCACACACCTCTCCTATAGCCCCAGAAATTTCACATAACTGATGTCCAAGCATTTGTAGAGATTCCCCTCACATGCCAAGAACTTAAAGCCTTTTCGCTTTATTTTCTGGTTTTATTTCAGATTTTTGAGACTTGGCATACATTTGCTCATGTTTTCAAACTTCTTTCAGTAACCATTAGGATTAAACAAATTTTTGAGACTCTGATTTAGCAGGTGGGACTTCAAGGAACACACCAGCTATTGAGAGATACGTAATATGTCTGAGATACTTGGCATTGTTGTAAAGCACTAGTGTTGCAGAGTGCCTTTACAAATTTGAGAGGTAAATTGCTTGCCCAACTTCACACAGCTACCCAGCAACACACACCAACCCACTGCTCACCACAGTAGCATTAAGAATTAGAACTGAAATAAGATTTAAGTGACGCACAAACTCACAAAGGCCTTTCTGCAGAGGGATGTTTTACACTGACTCACCTGTCAATGGTTATTAATTTCAGCTGAACTCAGAGGCACTAATACTATTAATACTGGCAATGATTTGATTCAACATTCAGTGATTGTTAGAACTCAGTTCTGCTGGATTCTAATGAGATAATTTAGAATTTGTCTTTCAAGGAAACATGAAATGGTATCATGACAAAACAATTTTTAAAAATTTTGCTCCATTTCCACTGGTAGGTACTGAGGCAACTCAGCTGTTTGTCTTTATTTCAAAGAAAGATCTCATATTTTACTCAGGGAATTTGTAACCCTACATTCTCTTACCAGTGGGCTTTGGTCTTTGTGCTGGTGCCACTTTTGTTTACAAAATGGAAATGGCACAATGGGAAGAGTGCTTTTTCATTAAAAGCATTTGGAGCACAAGACTGATTTAGAATAGTAAAAAAATACAGTCCTTAAGATGTATTTTAATCAGAAAAAGTATCAGAAGGGAAGGGCTGGATTTTTTTTCTTGGCCTGTCAAAAACTCTTGAGAGCTTTTTGTATTCCTTTTACAAGTCTTCCATATTCTCTAGCTGTTATGTCTCCAATTTATTGCCCCCAATAAAATGGATAATTATTCTTGGATCATCACTCCTCACAAGTCTTCTAAAGGTTAATGCTTTTTTCAGCTGGAAATCTATTCACTGGTTACATTTCCTATTATCTCCTCAGAGGTGTATTGTGTGTAGACAATTGCAGGTCTTTTTCCTGCCAGGTCAGGAGCTGAATTTTCCCTTTTATTATGCAGTGTCTTGAAGTCCACAGGCAATACCACACAGAGCATTCCCATGGGGAAGTGCAATACATTTAATGCCACAGGGCCAGCCACAGTTAAAAAAACTATACAATGCCAGCTACATTATAAACTGTTCTAAGCATTAGTCGCTGCATTTTCTGAAAATTCAAAATTTTTACTGCCCCATCAAGCTTGCTTGTCTAACATGGATGTTTTTTACTCAGCTTTAATGTTAGCTCCCAAGTTGTAGCAAGGTACCACAGCTAGAACTGACCACAACAAATTAGCTCTAGATTCTACTGTCATAGGTTTTAGTGTTCATATCACATTTTTTAAGACACTGTGAATGCTGATGAATCCTGTAACAAATTTTTGATCTGAAATTTCTGATCTGCTTTGAAGAGACACACCAATGTTTCATTATTTAAGCAAGAAAAAGGTTTAGTGCCTGTGTAAGGTCCAGAAAATTTTTCTTAAAGTACTCTAATGTAGTTACCCTTTAAACTAAGAGAAAAAAAACACACCACCAGACTTCTAGGACAAATATAGTTGTTCAGTCACAAGATGACAGAATTTTCATCTTCTTCCCAAAGGAATTATGTACTATGTGTACCTGATGGCCTGCTAGCTTAGATTCTTCAGGTGCATTTTCTGGCCACTTCATGGCAACAGGCAGTGGTGATAAAAACATACTAAAAGCTACATACAGGCTCTGGGATTCTGCCCTTTATTCTTATTTACAGATCCCTTTAGAAATATAGCAGTTAGCCGTGAACACTGACCCTAATATCTTTGAAATAAATTTTGCAGGTCAAATTAATTGAACCTCTTCGAGGTGCATTTTTCTCTATGTTCCCAGGATAAGTTCATGAGGACAATCTAAATCTGTCAGTAGTCTTCCAAAAACCTTTTAGCAAGCCTGCAACAACACTGCCATAGAGACACAGATAAGTGATACTAGTTATAAGAGAATTCTACCAAGCTTACTTCTAATTGTTGGTGAAGAATACACACAGAATTAATGTGCATGCTCCTCTGGAAGAAAGAAGAATTATATTTTATTTATTAAGAAGCTCAAAGTCAATTTGGGATTTTAATCTTAAAGGACAGGGTTATTTTTCCTTGGGTTATCAAAATACAGACTAATAATGCAACCAGTTATATGTTTTCAATTTTGCAGTCTTTTTTCCTCAGCATTAAAGCAAGCTTCCAGAGACTTAACAAAATTTAATAATACTTAACTAGCTGACACTGCTGCAGGTCTATAATTGCATGTCACCTTGCAACACTACTTTGTCTAAATGATTTCTTTTTCCTTTCAGCAATCTACTGAATAATTCCAAACACTGCTGATGAGAGACTACTTCTACACAAATATTTCTTATTAAAATATCATACACAAAATAAAATTTCTTATTCAGATGCAGACAGCATTTGCTGAAAGACATTTAATATTCATTTAGAACCTTCTTACTGACAGCTGCTCAGCAGGACAAAATCTCTTCATTTGATTAGAGTCTTGAGGCAGTCTCATGAAGATTGTGACTGAGAAAGTCATTAGGGTTCTTACTGTTTTTCACCTTCAGTTATGGGCATATCTAAACGTGCCAGGAGGTTTCCTTCCAATTTTTGTAAAATATACATATATATATTTATTAAGAGTATGGTTATATTCATATAAAAGCTGACTAAGGATTAATACAAAATGAAAAGGCAAAGTTTTCTAAAACTGAGGAGTTGCATAAAATTGAAAAATAGTAAAAATTTTGAATGATGGACTGGAAGACAATGTTAGTAAAATAACTGCTTAAGGGTGCAGTTTGGTATGTTTTTCTGATTTATTTTCTATATTTTTTCTATACCACTATCTCCATCTAGCTCTAATAAACCACAAATTATAATTCTCTTATTTAAAGAACAAGGGAAAACCGTTCATTTTGACTAACACTTGAGGTTTCTCCAGTCATTGCTTCCTGCTGATATTTAAAACATCTTTTGTATTTATTTAATGTACTCCCTTCCTCCAGTGACCTAGATGTGAATGAATCAGGCCTAGAAGATGTCATAGGCCATATGAGGTACAAAGGAACAAAGCAAATTAGCCACTCAGATTCCCCAAAAGGATTGATTTTTTTCATTTGTTTCTTAAAAAAGGTAACTTTGAAGTCTTTCCATCCATCCACTGTGCCCACCTGTTAATAATAAAATGTCAGATTTTAAGGAGGTAGGGCTCAATTTACCCACAGAGTACTGAACAATCTGTTCATGACCATAATCGTGCCTCCCTATGGTACTGTGGTTCATAATGAAGTGTAGGATGCAACCTTATTCCCGAGTCTTGTGGGAAACTTTCAAAGATGAATTAGATACACATTATGGAGATTTCTAAAACCCAAAACACCCACAAAACTAGTTTGCTCACTTTTATCTCCTGGATCAGATCTCTCTTCAGTTGAAACACAGCTGACCACATACCCCTATGGTCCCAATGACAGTGCATAAAAATTCATCTTGCATATATGGTTTTATGTCCCTAAATGTACATGTCCCTAATCTAACACACTGTTCAGCTGTTATTCAATCAATAGATCTCCATCCTATACATAAAAGCTGAGCAAGATAGCTCAGTTGTGCTGCCATAAACACAGATTCCATCTAAGTAGATTTGGGTAAAACAAAATGTTAATCCTGACCTGAACTAATAGCATTTAAAACTAACCACACAGGCAGACAGGATTTAGAATGTTAATTAGGTGTCATACTTAACTCATAATTCCACAATCAGTGGACTTCAGTGAAAAGCTGGCTTAAGAAGTTCCTGACTTTCCTTTCTAGCACCATAACAACTTGTGAAATTCTGCTATAAACCGTGCCAGGAACTGGTCAGGGTTAAAGACAACTCCAGAAAAGACTGCTTTCCCAAGGTAGTATGCCTATGCCATAATGATATACAGTTCAACCAAGAAGGTTGAGAGAGCTATCTTTCACCAAATGAGGGCAGGACCACATGGTCAGGGGTGGTTAAACCAGCCTCAGCACCAAAGCCACTGTGTCCTGACATTTAGTCCCCAGAGCAGGCTTGCCCATCTTACCACCTCATAAGAGAAGCTCTTGGCTCTGCATTTCCAAATTTTCAAAAGTGGGCTTCTCATATTATTTTTTTTTCCCTCAAAGCAGATACATTCACAATCTCCACCCTCTTTCCAGCCACCTCTGTAGGTAGTTATCTCTGAAAACACCTCCTAATATAATGACATTAAAGAAGATGCCTGTTTGAAAATGTCGTCTTAAAAGAACAGCACAAAGCCAATTTACTCAGGAATTACCAGCTTCTACTATCAAACCACTTTTCAGTAAAGATGTGTTGGAAATATCACCACAGAAGAATTCTGAAATGTGTCATTGGGTCAATCCAGTGTCTCTCATTGTGGACCTGAAATATTGATGTCATTTTAAAATAAAGAATGGAATGGGCTGCATTATGTAGAACCCAAGCATGTGCATTTTGTAAGTGACAGGAGTGAAAATGACAATGGAGGTTTTAAGCTAAACTCAAGAACAAAGACTGTGAGAGAGATTTAAATGTTCCTTAAATAAGATGACTTCTTTCATGGGCATAAGAGGCAAAATGAAACATAATTTAACGTAGGTCTTGCTAACTTCTACTTATCTGCAAAATATTAAGCATTAGCATTTTTTTAAATTTTTTTTAAAAAATCTTATCACTGCAGTGCACAAGAAAGATGATGTTCAGAGGATGAAAGCCAGCTGTGTAGAGAATGGCCTCAATGTTTGTAAACCCACTTTCCTTTATTACAGGAATTGAAAGAAAGCCTGGTCTTACATTAAAGAAAGCAGAGTTCTGCCACTGATTCCTGCAAGATCCCAGGCAAATTGCTTCAGTCAAAACTTTCACAAGCAGCTGCTGTGCATTCTGAGCACTCAGTCTGACACACAAAGGATTAGGTTTGCAGAAATTTTAAGGATTCATAGCTACAAGTGTAGTGAATTACTTGCTATTTTTAAAAACTCCAACTCTGGTCAAATACTAAAAACTAGGTACTTTGAGAAATAAAATAATGATCCAAGTAACAAGCAATAGAACAAGAGGAAACGGCCTCAAGTTGTTCCAGCGGAGGTTTAGATTGAATATTAGAGAAAATTTCTTTACTGAAAGGGTTGTCAGGCACTGGAATGGGCTGCCCAGGGAAGTGGTAGAGTTGCCATCCCTGAAGGTACTTAAAAGCCGTGTAGATGTGGAGCTTAGAGACACAGTTTAGTGGTGGACTTGGCAGTGTGCTAGGTTAACGGTTGGCCTTGATGATCTTAAAGGTCTTTTCCAACCAAAACAATTCTATGATTCTACGATTTTGCATTATACACCCAACCTGGTCTGTGCTTTGAGGATGTATTACTGTGCCATAGTACCATGTTGTAAAACAGAGACAATAATAACAACCATTCATTTCACAAGAGTATTATAAAATGGAGACACTAACGTTTGTGAACTCTGAGATATTGTTTCCATGGAGTAGATCACTCTTATGAGGAAATCATTAGTGTACTATTCAGAGAAAGATTTGAGTGTTGCAGCAGGCAAGAGGGCCACAAACTGAACGAAGCACATTTTTAAATGACACATTGGAAAACTGCCCATTAAATCAGTACTATCCATCTTGTGACCTGAATGAGGCAGGCAGGGAATGAGTTGGAGAAGAGTAGTGTGCTCTCACATAATTAAGGGCTGTATCATAATGCAAAGCCTCATTTCAGCCCAAATACTTTAAAAGTTTGGCTAAACTCCTAGCAGCTGAATGCAAACTCTTATAATGAGAGGTTCTGGGAAGCTTAAATATAGTCTTGTTTCCTGTGTCACATCTAACATGCATTTATTAGCAAAGTCCTCATGAAACTAATGAAACACTTGGCAAACTAACATAAGAATAATTTGGAATAGCATTCCAATGCTGAAAGGTCAAATCTTTCAAAAGGCTTTGGTTTATGTTGTAAGAACTTTAAGACAGAAATTATCTTTGAAAGGAGTGAGTTTCTTAGCTATTTTTCTGCCAGACAAGAATTAGGAATGCGACAAAATCTTATTTGGATAGGATCTGTTCATGATTTGAGTGTAGTTATAATCACTCAGATTATGATCTCAGAGTCGGTGCCATTTAATTAGAATTTAAGTACATGTACTGTAGCTACATTTAATTACATTCCTATCTATTATCTGACAGATGATTGCTACTATTTGGCATTCAAACAGCTTCCAAAAAATAGGAAGTGAAAAACCTAATGTGAATAACAATCAGCAATACAGCATGCTGTTACACAAAACAAGCCTACAATAAATGCTAGATTGCATACAAAAAAAAAAATAAATAAAAAAATTACTCACCAAATCATTATTGAAGTATTAAAGCAAAAGAAGACCCTAAACTAAGGTTTTTTCTTCTTTCTCTAGTGGTGTTATTTGTTTTCTCCTTGTTTAGATTCTGATTTTACATTTCAGTCCTACAGATTACAAGCTTGTACAGTGGTGTCCCCGAGACCACAGATAAAACTATAGATTCAGAACCTTCAGATATATATTTCTAAGTATAAACCTGAGCACTGCATCCACACTAATGCTGTACACCATATACTGCTATACACTATACTGTATGTCGTCAGGCTTTGTGATACTATAGTGTTATTGCCGCCATTTGTAAAATTGAAGAATGCCATGGATTCAACTGGTATGAAAGACAGGGACAGTGATTAAATTAAAAAGTAATGTTGAAGTTGAGTTATTCTTACCTCCAACTTAACATATATATATATTCAAATTTCAAAGATATCTACCCAGTTCCTCCAAACACTGTTTTGTCCAAAAAAAAAAAAGTATGAATAATATATAGTAAAGCCTGTTAAATTTCTTCTCATTTAAAATTGTGCTTTGAGCTTGGTTTCCTAAATAGTAAAATAATAACTTGAACCACATTGTAGTAAAGATAACTAAAAAGAAAGGCCAATATTCCCAGAGATATGCTGATACACTAGGCAATGCTTCTGCACCCCACAGGAAAAATCACAGAAATATCTTCAGCAGCACCACCCTTAGCTGTCCCATTGCCCCAAGAGACTCTCCTCATCTGTGCCACTACACTATTCAATATGTATATTAAAATTTACCATCTAGCTTCTAGCAAAGAGGATGTATAGACATTGAGTTGTTCTTTTCATTCTCTTCGCAGGGAAAGTAATTCTGGTCTCTCTCCTGTATTCATGTTGATGATTTCCACGAAGTATGTGTGGGATCTTTAGGAAATCTATCATTCTTTCATTTTTTTTCTGAATTTACCAGCTAAAAATGATGGTTAAATATTAGTTAAGGATGCAATTAAAAGTTAAAGAGGGACAGACAACATGACTGCATAAGACTCATTTCTTTGGAAGGGTAGGTAAGAATTGAAGGCTGAATTCTGCTGTTGTGCATAGGCACTGGGAAGGAATTTGAGGAAAAACTACGGGATCAGTTCTTAAGCAATTGTGGTAGAGTGAGACAGAGGTACAGGTTGCCAAATGGGTAGAAACAGTTTGGTAGGAAAGGATGTTATATTTTCAAACTTACTAAAATATATTATAAACAATCATAATGCACAGAAACAAACACATTGCTAAGGGTCTTTCTGTTGACCGGCACTTCCTAGTTTATACGGGCAGAAGATGGGAAGATTAAACAGAGGTGGACAATTATTTCAGCTCATGGACCTAAACAGCCAAAAGCTAACTTTGTCACATGCAACACTAGTGATAAAATCACAGCACAGCCCAGTAACATGAAAATCTTGACTTAGCCTATGAACACAAAGTCCTTTTATTTCATCTACCTAACAGACTCCCTTTGCTGACAGGATTACACTCCTGGGTGTTAGAAATGAATACAAGATTAGACTGAGCTGTTCTCTGCTTAGGACATTTCCTTATTCAGGGCTTCTTATCCAGAATTCTGTGTTTTAATTTGCTATCCATTGACTATTTTATTATTTTAAAATCGGAAAATCAGTGAGCACTGCAGTTCATTTAACAGCCCTGCATCATTTCACTGGTTCTTTGAGCAGATCATAACTGCAGCATACATCAGTGGTATTGCTGTAAGAAAAAATTCCATAGGAATTTGCCTAACATTTTGGAAAAGCAAATAAAAAAGGATGAGCACACAAGAAGTGATCCAATGCCCCTAAAGATCTGATCGTAACCACTTATGGGCACGCTGATTTACCTGTTGGGGGTTTGTTTGTTGACCTTTTTCTCCATCCTGTCATATGACACCACCTATTTTTAACGCTGACACATTTACATTTTTAAACAACCCAGAGACCCAGTTTTACTTGTATATACATCTTGCTAAATGTGAATAAAATTCAAACTGAAATGCATCAACTATTTCTGCTGACACCCAAGATATCTATTCTTTTCCCTGACTTCTCCATAACTCTTTACTTGGATTTATAAATCCTGTAGCTTGTTTGGTGTAACAGACTGTATTGTCACTATAATTTGTGGTGAGGTGTTTTATGAGGTATTTGTCTTAGGTTTTCAGGCCCTTCAATCAGAAGTGCTCGCAAGGAAGTCTTAATCTCTTTTGGTTGTAAATTAAAACTGCACTTGTAGGTGTTACAGAGCTTAAAGATTATTTACTTAAAGCCTCAAAGACCTAAAATTGTAAAAAAACCCTGCATAAATAAACATTAACAGGGAGCATCAGAGACTGACTGACCATTTTACAACAGCAACCCAAGTGTTAATTCTAGCCTCATAATTGCAATGGCCATCAAAGTCTTTGCTGAACTTTCCATTTTATTTAATAAATGAAAGATCTAGTTAAGATGATCCTAAGTAAAGAGCTGGAGAAATCATGAAATGTAAGAGGTTGAGAAATAGGTGTATCATCAATAAGGAAGCTAAGTGAGCAAAACCCAGAAGGGGATTATACTGCAAGTGGGAGATCTAGGAGTAAGAGAGGAATCAGGGGCTAAAGAGCAGGGCTAATGAGCAAGCCACAAGACAAGGATGAGGTATAGTAATATCCAATGTGAGTAAAAACAAAAGCAACCTGTTGAATGTCCTGGAGCAATTAGTGTGATTCACTCCCATGACAGATGGGTAGGCAGCTATTGGTCAGGCTACCAGACCAGCCTTCAGTCCTGGTAGACCAGTTATGGTCGGTGGCTGGCTGTAACTGACTCTTGAAAAAAGGCAACACAAATGTCCAACTGAATTTTATAAATATGGGACAATTACCATGCACATATATAACATGAACACTTAAAATAGATACTGCTACAGACAGAATGTAGTAAGCAGCCTGATTAGATCATTGAGGGCTTTGAGTTGCCAGTGATCTCAGCCCACTGTTGCTTTCTGGTTTTTAGGCTTGCCTTCATTTCAGAGACAGATTTTAATGAGCTCCACCACCTTTTTTTTAAAATATGTAAATGTATTGCTTGAAATAAGCAATACTTTATACATATGAAAGCAAATGTACATGGCTGTAGACAGTGTCTTTTATCTGCCATAGCAAAAAAAGCATCTGCAATGTCTGTGTGAACCCATCAGCACAGAGGTGGACATGGTGAAGAGAGTAATCCTGTATCACGCTTCATCTGCAGCTGAAAACGCTGTCAATTGCCAGAAAAGGGGAAAAGGGACATGAAAAATACAGACAGATGATAGATATAAAGAGACAGAAGTTTAATGGCAAGTATAACAGAAAAAAGGGTATGAAATACATTTGATACAGGTGAAAGATGTCAGCTTATTGCTTTTTACTTATAGACCTGCACAGATATGCATAATGCTTTGTCATACAAAAATTAAATTGATGCAGATAGTTCCAGAAGTAGAGACACGAAATCAGAATTGGTATGAAGACAATATTAGAATTAACTAAATTATTGGGGAATAGGAACCGCTTTATCCCCTGGTCATCACAGTAAATATGCAATGAATTACTCTGAGGAAATATGAAGTATCTTGCTAATGAGGCCTCAGGTGTCATTGTACAATGTAGGTTGCTCAGACAGGAACTGGCTATAAGCAGATAAGCCTTCAGTAAAAAAAAAAGTGTAAGACTACAAAATAAGTAATAGCAAAAGCCCCACCATGCACAGACACATCTGAGGAGGTCTGATATCCTAAGCAGAAATTATTTCCTGAATAGAAGTCCTCACAAAGACCAATCTTTTCTACAAACTGCAGAAAAGATACGACACAAACAGAACTGCTTCTGAAGTCCAGAAGCACCAGTTAATTTCTGGCCCCAAAATACACCATTAAAGGTACCAGAGACCAGAAACATTGTCTCTGAATACATCTTTCATATTTGTATACACTTATTCTGAGTGATGCAAAACTTTATTTACTTCATAAATACTTTCAAATATTCAAGAGCAACCGAAGAGGCTGATTGGGAGCTAGATCTAGAATAATGCTCAGAAACAGCTGAAGTTATTTATTTTCAGACATTCGAGATATATAAAGATACACAGCAAACACTAAATCTTCAGAACCTCCCCAAATTGTTTTGATTACTTTTCTAATTTTTTTTAAATGAAGACTTAAGAACTTTCTTTTTTGTAACACACAGGAGAGCTCCAGCACTGTGAAACAGTAATGGCTTATTACTTAGTACTTGATAGGAGGGCGAGTGTTGTTTACAACTCTAAATTATTTTGAACTTTGAAAGTCTTTGATTCAATTTCGCAAAGCAGCAGACTGATGTTTGAGATTGGATGCATGACAGAGTAAGAATTTACCAGAAGACTGAAAACTCAAGAATACTTCTAAAGGGAACTGTTTCAGCTGAGAGAAAGAATAAAATGCATTTTCCTAAAGGACGAGGAGTTATTTTTACCTGTCTTTCTTCTTATGTTTAGTGCTTGCTTTTTTTCTTTTAATGAAAGCACTATGGCAGAGAAATTCATGTTTTGGTTGAACACAAAACAAGCAGCAAGCTAAATTATATACTCAATACAAATCTCATGCAATAATGATGAAAAAAGTGTAAAATTACTGTAACCAAAGCAGATGCTTTATGAAGCAAAGTCTCCTCTAAATTCAGAATGTGTGGGCAATATAGAGAAAATGGAAATGCATTAAAAAAAGATTAAATTGTAGACTAGACTGGCCAAAAGTTTTAATGAGACTGTAAAATACTATGATAAGCCTCTGTTTGAAATATACTTGGCCTTTGTGACTGCAGTATAAAGCAGATAAAAACTTAGCAAGACGTCAGGGAACATAATTAGAAGTCAAACTGGCATGGAATTATGGTGCTCAACAAACACAAGTCGCCAGTTCTGAGTCCCTGGTCTGTGATGAGAAGTCTGCTGACTTCAGCACTAAGAAAAAAATAACTCAAACGATTGTGGGCTGCAGGATGGGACCTTGGTCATTATTTAATCGAAACACAGTAGAGCTTCAGTTTAGTAAGAACTTAGCAACAAACAGCTGTTTAACAAAGAGGTCATAAGTCTGCTGCTGCTACTAACGAAAGAAGCAAGCACTTAATTTCAGACAGCATACAGCTCTACTTTAAATATATAGCAGTCATTACAGAAGAACTGGATATTTATAGTCAAATTTATTATCCTTACATTGTCATATACAGACAGACACACACAATACTCTTTATTAGATTAGGGTAGCTTCAGGTATTTTTTTTCCTAAATCTGAGGCCAAATTTTAATAGAGCATTTAATTTAATAGAGGTATTTAAGGTTTAGACTTGGGTAAATTCCATTCAAGCTTTGCAAGGATAAAGTTTGCATAGTAGGGCTGCAATTCAAGATTTCTAGGAAAAAAATTTCTCCTGAAATATCTGACATTTCCAAATGGAAATACCACCAGAACAAATCAACACTTGAGATTCAATTCTAGGTTTACAGAAACAGCTATAGAAAATAAGGACAAAACATTTAATTCTAAAAAATGAAAGTTTTGAACACAGTCAGTTGTTTCTAGTTCTTCATCGACAGTTCATCAGTCTTTAGCTTAAAGTACAGCAAGTAAGATAGTGGTCGTAACTGTTTTCTGTTTGTTTAAAAATATTAGTAGTGAAGCTCACTGAACTACTCTGGCTTGACTAAATGCATGGCAAAATTCAAGCACTGGAATGCCTGTTTCCCATGCAAGGGCATACAATGATATATGATACAACACCTTTCCTTTGGATGGAGTCAAGGAAATAAGGTAGTGCAAATGCCTGTGAAAGATAGCTGGCATGAAACAAGTCTTACACCAGACATCATCCTCTGCAGTGAAAAATTCTGTAGTGAGCTGGATGTCTGGGGGAAAAATGAGGGCTGAGGAGAATAATGTGCCTTAAACATGATCTTCATCATTCTAATGAGTTATTTAGTTACACATCCCTATCCTTTTGCTAAGTAGGAGTATGTATTATGATAGCCATTCTGCAGAACATTTGTTATCACAAAATCAGGTTCCTTACACAAGCTTGTCTGCTTAACACCTCATTAATGCATGTACCCAGTATTTTGTATTTGTACCTCTTTGAGGAAGTTTTATACATACATATTTTGAAAGTATTCAAGGAAAAATAACAGTCTATTATACTGCTGAAATAGTTGTCAAGAGTCAGAAGAAAGTATTATCAGAGATTCAGAACTGGGTATTTTTAAACTATCTCATTCACTGGTGGTCTTTTACTAACCATATACAGACAACAACGTACTTTGATTCCTGTTTCTATCACTCAAAATTATTAATACTCAACTCTTGGAGCTAAATATTCTAAAAAATGTCTCCAGACTTCCCACCCTATTTCTTCTTCAGTGTTCTAGAAATAATTTTGGATGCTGCCCCCACTTTTCCCTCTCCCCCCAAAAAAGCTTGACATTGCATGCTTTACTGAAAGTTTCCTGATTAATCGCAGCATTTTTTCATGTGATTATTTGTGAGAAATAAAAAAAAGGATAAAAAAAAATTTAAAAGGCTGATTTATGATTGTGGGGAAAATGGTTACATTAATAAGGACTAATAAAGACCTTCTAGTATACCGAAAGCATCCGTTTTCTTTATAGAAGGTGAGATTCATGTGCATGTCTAAACATTTTACAGACCTCTGTACATAGTTTTTTACACATGCAGTAACATAAACACATTGCTAAAAGAACTAAAACCACATACATACTGTTTTGGGGACTATGGAAGAAACCGGCATTAATTCCTAGGGCGGTTAGTGAGCAGCATCTCATACCCACAGTGCTCAGACCTAGCAGGAATAGACTTGCCGTGTTCCTACTGCATAGATAAATGGACCCAAACCCTCTGCATCTCATATGACAATTTCAAACATACAATTTTAATATTTTAACACAATTTCTCCTGAAGGCATCTAGCCAATTTGCTTGGGAAAGAAGCCTACAAGCCAACACTGTATATGAGGTGTGGAAGATCATGGAATCAGAGTTTGGAACAAAAGAAGTCAGACAGATTGACATATAGGTATTGTCTTCAGTAAACCTTTCTCTTTCTTAGCCCCAAGTTTCACACTTGAACTTTTTCTGGTTTTTTGCTATGTTGTCCTCTGGTTTTTTTTGCTATCCTATTTCTTCAAGTTTCATTTCTAATAAACATTGTTGTCTATCTGATCTTTAAGTTCCTTCATACCTTAATTAATTCTTTTCTTCATCATATTCCTTGCTATATTTTTCCCATTTGTCTGTGTTTATTTTTCATTGTATGGTCCTAATCACCTCCCTCAACTTGTCCTTACATTCGCACAGGCTCTTGCCAACTGATCTAAACTGGCTTTAATCATGGCTTGAAAATGTTAAAACCTGCCTCAAGCCTTTATACTTCCTTCTTCCTCCTCACAAAGCAGCAGCTGCAAACTCAATAAGAACAATCAGTGTCAGGAGAAAGTGTACTTGCCCAGGGCCTCTATTTTTTTAAAGATTTTGGAATAAGTAACTAAGAATAGTAGGTGAGAATGCCCAAAAATACAAGCAGAAATGGCATTAATAATCACCAAGTCACACTGAGCTTTAGGTTTCTTTTTTAATCTATGTAACAGTGAAACAGCAAAGCAGAGCCCAAGGCTCTTACTAATCACTAATTCAGGCTTTGAAATTAAGCAAAGACATATTCAGAACAATTCAGTAGCACCATTTTCTTGCAAGAACACACATATGAGGTGAAAAGGAAGTGTTATTGACAGACCATTCAATTCATCTTTGGTGGAAAAAAGAATACTATTTTTTTCTATTTTGGTACTACAATACTGAGTATTCTGTAATTACTTTCTACCAGCAAAAAGTATTAAGGCTTTCTGACTGCTGGCTAGCATGAGTCTGGTATGAAGGATGGCCGATACACACACAGAGCTCTTGCCACAGCCAGTCACACCTGGAGTGAGGCACGCAGAGTTGAAGTGGGGATTCCAAACTCCCAGGTCCCCCCTACTTTTTCTGGCATACTGTTTTACCAGTTATACAGGTTATACTATTGTCTTCATAATCCACTCTCTCATTTGTAGTCATTGACATTGTTGAAGTGAAATCAGACTGAAGTAACTAATTTGAAAGGTTTTTCATTATCTGAAATAACGATACCTATAGCTTAAATTTAAGATTCTAATTTCATATATAGAATGGAATCTGCTATTTGGTTGATCTTAGTCACTGAACTAAGCCATTAGACTAATTCATTCATATTGCATATACATGGGGAACAGAACACACTTGTTTCAACTAGCAGCATAGATGATGAAGCTCGACCATTTGCAAATGATTGGCTAGCTGAAAAAAATACAGAAAGCAACAATTCCTTGGCAACAGTAATTTCCTACGGGGGAATACTGCTGAATACTCAGCTCTTGACAGATGCAACGAATATACTGGGCATTTATTTCCGTTTGTACTTGTACAGAAGATTGTGACCTTTCTTTTGACATGTATGCCCCACAGCTGTTTCACAGTCATCTTATATTACCTTAATAAGCTAATATGTACGGAGTCTCTCTCCAAGCAGAACAGTGGAACCAAATCCAGAGGGATGCTATCTCAAGGAAGCATGTAAACTAGCAAACATTTCTTCTAGTGGGTAGAAACAAGACCAAGCACTTGAGTTTTGACTGCTGTAGAGAGATTTCCTCTGCTGCAATTTAGATTAGCTCTTCTCTGCAGTACATACACATTTTTTCTCTCTCCATATCAGGGCAAGAAGCACCAAATTTAGTGACCATCAAAAGCCTTGTACAAGATTGTTCTCTTTTCTAAAAGCATTCCTCCAGGGAATTAAATGTGATCAAGCAGTCTGAGAAAGGGCAGTCTCAGTCAGGGCTGAATACAAACCAAATATATAAACAAAGTTGCACATCACTTAGACTTACTGCTGCTAAGTATTGACAGGAGCATGGCCTTTTCATTTTCCTTGGACCATCGTCTCTTTGAGGCTAACTCATATAGATTAAAATAATTATACTGCTCTTCTGTACTAGTATCAAGATGTTCCTGACACTACAGGTTGCTGCCAGGTTCAATGGGCTGAAGGGTTATCTATTAGGCAAGACTTATTAGTGATCATTACTTTTAATAAGGATTTAAGAGTGCTTAGTTTGTGTTTTGTAAGCTTGTTTGTTTTCAAAAGAATTGTAGTAGTACATCATAAATTCCAGTCTGCATTTAATTTCTAAAGCAATGTCATGCTTTTGAAATGAATAAGTTATATTTGCTTTGCATCTTGAAACTACAAAAATCAGGAAGAGATCCTCACTGGTTTGACCCTGGTTAAGATTTTAAACTGTCTTTTTCAGATATATGGCTTAAGAAAGCTGTATGGTTTATCTCCTACCTGCTTAAAGGAAACATTTTATATCTATTTTATTCCAGACTCAGATTGGAAAAGAAGTGATTGGTGGGGGAATAAACTCAATATAGAATTTTGTAAGAAGTCCCTGGGGGTGTGGAGGGAACAGACAATGGCCTATTGTAATGAAACCTAGTATATTTGTATCTGCATAAATAGAGCTGTTCTGAAACCAGATTCAGATCACTAATGTTTTCTAATTGAAGGAAGCCAAACAATGATTTATCTTACACTTCAGTTACAAAACCAAGCCAGATCATCTTCCTTCCTGTGTATCCCCACCACACCCCTCCTGAATTATTTGCCTGATTTGCAGACTACATCCCAATCCAACAGAGATTTGTTTAAAGCCGGGAGAATAAGATGATGAGTTTTGAATAGGACTTGTTTATGGCTGAATACTAACCCATCCTCTAGCACTCACGATAGTCAGCACTGCAATGCTCACCTTGAATAACATAATCTATGAGATAATCCACAATTACCTAAAAAAGTTAAAAAAAACCAGGTTTTGCCACATTAAATTCCAAATTGCATTTAACGGATTGAGGGATAAAGTGTAACTGATATTTTTTCATATGAAGACAAAACACCATAGTTATGTTTTATTACAACATTAGAGAGCCTAACCCCTAAAAATAATATTTTTCAATTACAAAATTACTTTGAAAAAATTAAGAAAGTTGTGAATTTTTAGTTCAAACTATTCATAGGAAAATGCAAAAGGAACTGGGATAAAATCTTACAGAATGTCAATTTTAAGATGTTTGAGTTACAGACTTATTTATACTTTTGCCTTTGCTGCACAAAAATATGATATAAATTCAACACAAATGAGTAATTACATATTCTGGCCTATATTTCTTAATTTCTCAAATATTTTGCCTACGAGGGTTATTTCTATTTATATTCTACAATTCTGAAAGTCCACTAATTGCAAGACGTTGTAAAATAGATATAAATTGTCTGGATGGGCACCATCCAACTTCGAATGGGCGGGTGCTCTTATAAAAATTCAACAGTATCAGCAATAAGCTGGCAGTCACTGGTGGGGTGAGGGATGTTAAGAAATTATTTGGCTCACAGCTGAACTTCCTGTTTAACCACAGGGAGGATCAAACTAAGTCAAGGTCAAGTATGTGACAGAGCAGCTGTGCCACAGAGCAGATAAGGACTGCTGCTGTATATATATAGTAAATTTGTTTTGGTTTTCTAATTCACCATCTATGTCTTGCAATTCCAGGCTCCTGCACTCTCAGCCTTTACTTTGGGCGCCCCAGGTTCAGCTGCTTCCCAGGCTGCTTGAAGCCTCCATGGTGCAGAAGCCTGCTAGCACTCACTGCATCACGTCAGTAGCTCATCTCTAGTCTACAAGGAAAGCTTACAGCTGTCTAGTATGGCAGGATAACCAATGAATCTTCTCCTCTGCCACGAATAAGAGAGAGATCTTAAATCTCGCCAACAGAGTGAAATGAATGTACTAGGGGTGAGGTTCTTGCCCACAGAAAATTTTACTCTCATATGTTTTACTCTCATACATTAGGAACTGTCATTAACCACTACAAATATATGCTTTCAACATCAAGTGATTTGGGGTCCTGTAATGCCTTGGCTTCATAACCTATTATTTTCCTTTTTCAGTAAATGAAAATAAATTGATTTATGGCACTTAATGCACAGGTACTGAAAACGGTGGCTGTAATTTTTTTGTACCCATCTGTCCTCCTCTTACTCCATCTGTTTCCTTCACTCATTGCACTGGAATCCTGCTTCACAAAATGGAATCCAAACTCTTTTGCGTAGCACAGTGTAAGTTACTTAGTTACCCAGCTGAAAGACATGTTCAAAATAAATCGCTCTCCTTGTACTCTGTAGAAGGCAACAGGCATTGATTTTGTTGTTAATATATGTCTAAGCAATCCTTCTTTCAACAAAATATACAACTGTCAGTAAATTTCCTCTGATTTCAGATTGTGCACTTCAAAATAATACCATAAAGGCTCATCGTTTTAATCAATTATTGATTACACCCTGGGGACTTTACACCGATTCCACTTGATCCTGCTTTTAAAATGGTAAGTACTGACATAACTGTATGATACTACAAAATGGTTTAGATTTTCATAGCTATTACAACAGTATAAATGCAGTGTTACATGATTTCATTGGATAGAATAGCTTTTTTTAAACTGTGTTGACTAACTTTCTATTCTTCAACAGTTCTTTGACTTGTTAATGATTAAAGATTTGATTTTACTTTTTACTCTAAATGTAAGTGTTTAACAGGAAAAGAAAACCTAAGAAAGCTTTCCCCCTTTACAACCCAATATATACAATATAAAAGCTGAAATTATTATTTTGAGAAATTTTGCATAACACAAATACAAAAACCACTACTAAAAACATTTGTTCTGTGGGATACTATAAAGAATACTTCCATTACCATCTCATCTTTAAGGAGGTGTGGTAAGTGGAGTCATTTGAAGGTCGAGAAGGGGGACATTGCTGTTGCTCTATAAAAGGGCTCACACTTGAAATAGAAATTTCTCAGGATTCATGTTGTCTTTCGATACTAACATCGTATCTAGAAGACCTACGTGCCTCACTTTGTTTTATTGCATTTACCACTTCATTATTAGCATCATATTAAAAAGAGATAGTTACGTTTTATTTGCAGCTACAGTGGACTTTCGACTGATGCTGAATTTACACAAAATAGAATATATAAGAATACTGGCATTCACAGAAACACGTATTTAAATGCACAACATTGTGACTAGGGTGATAGTAACTCTACTCATAACTTTTTTTTTTATCCCACGTGTTAATTTACCAAAATTTCAGTAGCATAACTGTAGGAATTTTTAGTCAAAAGCAGTAAATTACCTAACCTCCTGAGACACGGAAGGAGTATGTATAATATAAGGGAATTTTAAAATATGTAGTGAGAACGTAAGTTAGAAATTAAATGTTTTTCCAAGATGAAAAATGGAAGAAAGAGCTGGCAATAGCACTTTGTAAAATAGAACTTTCATGTTAGAGATCCATTATGGTGATGTAGGTGATTAAAAAAAATGGGGATTGCAATTCTTTTAATCTTTATGTGTACATTTAAATACATATATAGCCCATTTCTCCCTTCTAGGCAGAGTTTCAAGCACTTACAAATGGAAGCAAAAAACAAATGGTTGGTATTAATCATACAGAAAAAAAATTAAAGTCTATATGCCTCCTGTGGTTTTTTTAAAGAGCATTAATAATAAAGTATTTGCATAAAGTTAAAGCAAGAAAACACTTACACGTGAGAAAACATGCATCTTTTTGACATCTGCGAGCTACTTCTCTTGATCTGCTCTATAAATAGAAACTAATTACAGAGAGACTAAAAACAAGACAATGCCCTAGAAAATAAGAGAGACCGTGTTTTTTAAATATACTCAAAATAGTGTAAATCTGTATCATACAGATACACAACCATTAAACACATTTGTATTTTAAATCTTTTTCATCTAGTCTTCCTCCTTTCACAAGCAATGGTTAAACTTCCACTAACTCCATTCATAGCAGAATCACCCTTGATGCATTCTTTCTCTAGTAATATTTTCTGGCCTACAGAGTATCAATATTAACAGTTAAAGTCAGAAGAACTATACAGGCTCTAGTAAAAAAACAGCATTCAGTCATCTACATGAATGCCTGAGCTCTGACTTTTAAGTGAATATAAAGATCAGAAAGTCAGGTGCTGTTCATATTGCATTCTTACTCATAATCAAAAATCAGAGGCTTGGGGAGTGCTTAGTAACATAATCCATTCCTTCCCAGGAATTTGATCTAAGTTTTCTTTTAAAATAACTTCATTCTCTTGCTTTGGTTATAAATACAACTTCAGAAACAAGTATGATCCAAGGCTAAATTGCAAACACAAAAGCTGACACAATATAGGGATCAGCAGTGAGGTTGAAATTTCAAATTAAAATGCCGAGTCAATCCTGTCAAGGTGGGTGTTAGGGCTTCTCAGTTTCAAAGAGTACCTCAGCTGCTGTCTTTGGACAGTAATGTTTCCCAGACTCACTGCAGAAGTGCATACCAAGCTGTTTCTTTGAGTAAATAGCAACCTGTTTATATATTGGTAAAAGGAGGCTGGCAAAGGACAAAATTGAAGGCACTTCAGCCACTCGGAGCTGGAGAGCACCATTAGAGGGACTGAAAGAGACCCAAGTGGGGAAAGTTATCTTCCATGAGAGCTGGGGGCAAGAGGTGGCTGGATGGAGCCACAGAGCTCAGCCAAGCTAAAAGTTGTAGGCTAGATTTCACAAAATTAAATACAACCATGACCTTTATTTTCAGACGTCTGCACTAAAAGAAGGGAGATTAAGATGCCAGAAATGATTATTCTTCACAGATAGAATCACCCAGGAATCTGCTCTGTATGACTGCAGATACTTGCAAACATTGATTCACCAGGATACAGCACTAGGCTACAATTCACAGTTTTAGCATCACGCAACAACCCAGCAGTCAAAAAATTTGTCCCATTAGAACAGTGTACAAACTGACAATCTGCAATGCTGCTTTATGAAACCATCCTGGGAGGAAATAACTTTACGTTTGCCTTAACCTACCATCTGTCCACACAAAAAGTCAAAATGCATTAATTTACATACAACATTTTGCCAGCCAGCAGCAGCCATTAAGCGTTATTCCTTTCCCCCACCCTTCACCCTAAAAAGGACTATTCTGTATCCCTTCAAATCATGGCATATACATTTTCTGTGAAGAAAATAAACCAAAACAACTGCATATCTATCAGTGTGCAAAAAAGCACAGTCTAGGGTGGAATGCACAATCACTGGGTTGCTCTCTATACACTACATACTGCTACCCTGAAGGGCAGAATATTTGCACAAATATAGGGAACGCTCAATGCCAGCAGTAGGGAATACTTGTAGCCTAAACCAGTCCTAGACTGTGCCTTCAGAGACCTATTTCAAATCAGCTGGACATCAAACTAAATAGCATTTACTTGAGTTTCAAATAAATTACACATTCTTAGTCCTAACTTCCTGTTTTGGAGTGCAACAACATTTTAATCTATCCTAAAGTGAGGACAAAATGAATCATACAAGTTGGGCATGTTAAATCAACATTGGGCATGTTAAATGGGGAACGGGCATAATAATTTAAAGGAAAAGAATAATTTAAAGGAAAAGCAATTAGATCACAGGGAATGCGTTTAAATGTTACAGCAGCAATTATTCCATTCCCAGCTACTTGAGACTATGAGACCATAACCTGTAAATTTAGTCAATGACTTTTGGTTTGTTGACAAGTGCTATTTTAGCTTCCCATGCATAACTGATCAGAACATGCTTTTCATAATTCTTGGGTTTTAGAATTTATTTTTAATGCAGAAAAATTGTGTAACACTGAAAGCTGAAAGTGCAGTGTCAAATATGTGAACTTAATATCAAAATAACAGGCCCTGTTGCATTTTTTTTTAAATTTTTCATATTTAATTAACTGAAAACGTTACTTCTGAATTTTAATTCACTGACAAATAACTTCATTAACACAAAATTATGACTGCCTGTGGTGGTTCATCTCCTACCAGAAGGCTGACTTCAAAAAANGAAAGACACTTGTGTTTAACTCTGGCAAGCTTGTGTAGAGAAAAAGGACCGTGAATGGAAGAGGTCTGGACTGCATCATCTGTCTAATTTTATCAGTATTTCATTTACACTTCTGCTTCTATTTCATTCCTACAGACCATGTCATCTAATTAGTCTTTGTTTTGCAAGTTTATTGAAATACAGTTTTGTAGCCCGGCATACCAGTCATGCTTATTTTATCTGTTACAAACATAGCAAAAGACATTCATAGAAGCAGATGACCCTTACTCTAAATCCTGTCCTAAGAGACATAAGCTAATCTACTGTACTGATAAAACAAGATTGGAGATTCACATATACAATAAAAAAACCTCACAAATAATATTTCATATGCAGACCATACTCAAATAAAAAAATAAATTACATTACATAGTTTGACACAGAAATGCAAAGGTTAAAATTGCATAAGCCTAAGTAGGTCAGAACTCCCACTGACATCCATATGAAGGGGGCTTTGTACTTGTCTTCTCTTTGAAAATATACATCTATATGAAATAAAGTATTTTGCAAAATTATTTTTGTTTCCCTAAGTTTATTTTCATAAGTTTATACGAATTTTCTGTCTAAAACATTGTTCTAGAACATCAGAAAAATACATGCAAAAAAATATATTCTATTCTTGAACATACTAAGTGAACAGGAAATGCCATATTAGTGAATAACAAACATTTCTGGCAGACTGAAATCCATTTTTTCTGTTAGAATTGCATTAGAGATATAATCTTAGATTTTGCTAATATATCAAGAGTTAAGCTCAGGGAAAGATCAGCAATGTGTTATTGATTGCAAAATTAAAAAAAAAATAAATGTAAACAGCCATGTCTACTATTGGAATTTTCATTAAGGCAATCTAAGTCCTCTGGAATGTATCTTTGTAGATTCGTGTGACTGTCTTCTATAATGACATAATTTTGCAGAGAAGAATTATTTGATGAATGATTAAAATACTGAAGAGAAAAGAGGTTGAGAAGGAGGTAGCAAATGTTTTATACTTCTGACTATTTTTCCTCCAGGAGTAAAAAACGCTTGAGAAAAGGAATTTAAATATTTGAAGAGTAAAATATGCTAGTAAAAACAACCTCCTCTATGTAAAATAGTACTACATACAAGTGACTTCTTCAGAGGCAAAGCAGGCAAGCTGACTAGATAACAAATCTGGGACAATATCAGTATAGAATATCAGGGGGAAGAAGAGAAAGGAAAGTTACATTTTGAAATCATATTACTATCACAGCAAAAAAAAAAGATGTAGATTTTCATCTGACACCACTGTCCCTCAAAGAACACTAATCCCATTTATCCACCAGAAGTAACATTTGTCCCTCCTTCAGATGCAATCTGGGAAATGAATCTTTGTGCTATCGATAAAGAGCACACAAGCTGGATATAACTTTTTTTAGTTAGCTGTCATAGCTGATTTAAAAGCTATGTGGACATCACTACTCAGATATTATTATGGACCAAATGACCATTCTCTCAGCCTCCTCTTACCTGAGCCCAGAGGGCTTGTCATCAGAGATATGAAAACACACTCTCTGTCAGCAGGCTCTTAGTTGTTCTGCACTGAAAGCACTAGGGGGTTCCTATAACATTAATTTAATTTGGGTAGCAATGATATTATGAGGCATCACTGTACATGCATAGTGTCACTTTCAGTCATCACATGGTAACAGTTTGAACATTCATAAACATCAAAACAAGTATGAATATTTTTAATGCTGGGGATTCAACATACCAGTGATGTTTCTCTCACCATCGTGTTTTTTCTGCTAGTAATACACACACGAATGGTCTCATATCCTCACCATGTGCCTTAATACGATGTTCTAAACATTTTTTTTAATACATCCATAAATCTTTCCAAATCTTGTTGCTTAAACTTAAGTCACCTTGTTATTAGCTAACTTCCCAATTAGTAGTAAATTCTAAAAAAATTCAGCTACTGAATAATCATTATCTTAACCTAGAATGTGTAGTCATAGGAGCATAACTCATTTTTTCTGCCACGTACTTCAAAAAGTAGCAGCACATGACAAATTTTAACCTTTTAACCTTTAACCTTTACATTACAGTGAGCAGAATTTTTGTCACTGATTTTAATGGGACTAATCTTGTATTTAATTGATCCATTCTTCTTAACGAGACAAAAGTTGGTAACCTTCCAAGCTTTAAATCTCCACTTGAAAATTCTAGCTTTTCATCAGAGACTTCTCTAAGAAGTATTTTCGACTTGTACCCAGACAAGTGACCCAGGGTGCTGCAGGACAGGGCTAGCATAGCACTATATTTGTCACCCAGAAATAGATTGTTTTGGAATCTTACCCTTAATCATATTTAAGCATAGATTCCAGAGACCAGGGACTAAAACACAGCACTCTGAATTCTATCTTGTACCTTCAAAAACATCTGGTTTCCTGCCTTCTCTGTCTGGATAACTCTATTGCAGAGCATTGATTACACTGGTCTTTGTTTCAGAAATAAAAGCGAAAGCATACAAATATACTTGTCAGAGCTAGAAGACACAAAACATAAGAGAAGTCTTTTGTGGCATAGAACTTCTAACCCCGTTTCCAACACTATCTGAACAAAGGGCCAGGACTAAGCATTGTACACATTTTGTATACCCACAGCCCAAGGAATTTGATGAGTTTTCCCAAAGAAGAGCTTGTAGCATTGTGCTCCTGATCAAAAAAGTTTGCAGCAACTCCACCTTTAAGCAATATAAAGCAAGCTAGATTTTAATTACCCAAGGGTAGTAAAGCCGGAAGGAAATCTTGGGACGAACAATATTTACATAGTCTAAATTTCCATTTTCACCTTGAATACAATTCTAACATGATCATGCACATGAATTTTTATTTACTAAATTCTGTGTAGGAAAAAAATCTGTTTATAAAAACAAAAATTTGTGTGGCAAATATTTAAAGCAAAACCCTTTCCTCCAGCATAATGAAAAAATGGAGAATTAATTTAAGGATTCTTTCTTCAACAGATATTTAGCAGAAGTTCTACTGATCTAATGGCTTTTACTGATCTAATGGCAATTACAAAAATCAGTCACGTGGGGTTTTTTCAAAATAGGGATGAACCAGTTATCTCATTATGAGTCTTGAACCATCTTTATTTCCTCCTCTGCAGAATTTTTTTTATGAAAGAGATTTAAGAAGAGGTTCAGTTTTGCCAAATTAAGGTTGTAATGACAGATTAATAGATAGGATACCAGATTCCAAAACAGAATCTCTTCTATCAAAGAAAAAGGTGCTCCAGCATTCAAATGCAATATGCATTTTGTCTCACTATATATAATACTGTCATTATAATTTCTTACTAGACAGCATATCAGCTAAGAGCTTCATTTACTGTCCTCATTTTTTGTTCACTGATCATAGCAATGTGGTTAAGACTAAAGACTCATTATGGGGAAAAAGGAAATAAAAAACCCCAACTCAAAGTCACCAATTAAGCTACATCCTAATTCGAAAACTGCTTTCAGTTATTGAATGGCAGACATAATCACCTTGTCTCCAAAGATGATGAAGTGGGCTTCAAATACATATCAACAAGAAAAGTATATGATAATGTCTCTTGTTGCTTTTTAACTGATAGCTCTTGGTTTGTTCATAAGCAATTCTAGCAGATTTCTGTGTTCAAATAGAAAGAAAAATCTGCCTCTGCAAAACTTTAGTTCCATAAGAACACAAATGATATTTCTGAAAATGTGCTTGACTACAAGACAACTCTGGATCTCTAAACTGAGACACATGATGTCTGTCTTTCAGATCAGTGTCTGTTCAGCTTAGGAAAAAACAGCAACCAGGACATTATGAGCTAAGGAAGTTGTTGGTGGCTTTAATAATAAACTAGTACTTCTATTTCAGTTAATACCTATTTACTTTGAACTTTAAAAAATAAATAGACAAATTAATGTATTATAAATTACAGATAAGTGAATTTATGTGGATTTTTTAAAAAGATAACTGTATTTTTTTTATCCAGGATGTCTTGCCTAAACAGAACCGATAACCACTAAAAGCATCAGCATAACATATGACTCACTATCACTGTTTTACTAGAATGCCCCTAGGTATGGAAACAATGCTTACTAATGATAAATACAGAGCAAAATTCAGACCCATGAAGAGATATATAACTCATATGTTAGAATGTTCTTGCATATATGTGGATTATCTTGACAATGAACTCACAGAAAAAGGGAAGCTTGGGACCTAGAGGGTATATTTTCAAAGCTTTATACAGGAGGTACAATCATTAATCCTATTAATGAATAATAGGATTAGTGTATACACCACTTATATGGGGCTTTCAAAAAGTTCTACATTTAGACCAAACTTAAGGAAGCAGATGAAATTAAAAAAAAAAATCCTAGTAACATGTCAACCAGTGATTATTCCTTTCTATTCATGTTTAAGCTGCTCTACAGTACTTTTATGTCTTTGTTGGAATTACCGCTGCTGGAAAGCAGTAATTCTAAGGCAGATTTTATTGCTTTGGCTACTAACATAGAAATGTTCCTGTCCTGATGAATCTTCCATTTCTTCTTCCCATATTGTGAAAACAGGCACCCTGATATCTATATAAAAGATACTACACAGCATAACTGTGTCCTCTACATTAAAGAGGACATACAGGTTAATGAAATGTAGAATCAGCATTTCTCTGAGAGTTTCTACACATCTGGTTGCCAAGCTAGAAAATACATTCACATTTTTTGGGTTTTCATATATGAAAACAGCTTTTAGGGAAAGTGTCCAAATAAACATCTGAGGATGAGAGCGTTTTATTTGCTCACAGAACAAACATTACATCATGAGGATCAAACTTACCCACCTCGTCTCTCACAGGCAATCTAAAAAACTCCAAATGTTTAGCTGCCCAAGGATTTGCCTTTCTTATCTTTTTAATCTTGACAAAAGGACCATAAAAGGCATCAGGTAAAGTCAGTTTTCACAGTTACTATGCTAGATCATCTTAATAGGAAACAATTCAAAACCACGAGCTTGTTCCACACAAGCTGCAAAACAATTTCCATACAAAAGTGATTTTGGCCAGAGTAAAGAGACACAAAAGACAGATTCTGGTCAAAAATTAAAATCAGTTAGGTATCAGCTCAGATATAAACCAGCTTACATTCCTTCCAGAAGTCTTGTGTATCCATCATACCCTGTAGAATATTTTCAGGCTGAGATATGTTGAACTATTAACTGTTTTCATTTAGAAGAATATACACCAGAAATATCTGATAAAAGCCTTTGAAGAAAAGTAAATGAAGCAGAAGTTGGACAGATAACTAATTTTTCTTTATCTTGGACAAAGCACGATGGTGAAATAAATTGCATAGGACTACTTCTCCTATTAATTTTCAGCAAAGCATGAGCATTTCTACCACCACCATTAAATATTCTCAAATCCAAATACAAGAACTTTACATGAAAACCAACTATTTCCTAACCTACATGATAAAAATCCTATTTACAGAAAAATTCTAGAAAAAAATGAGGAAATTTAAACCAATTCAACACTGACAGACGAAAGCACATTTTAGATGCAGTAATAAGCTTTTCAAGTTTTATAGATGAGTGCAGTTTAATATTTTTAATTCTATGCAGATGGTTATTTTTATTCCTGTAAAGCTAGCACAAAAACAGTCTGAACTATCACAGAACTAGCGTCTTCCAGTTTATTCTCTAATTTTCTATGCACTATAAAGGGATGAGACCATTCCTGCTGAATCCTAGTGAAAGGTATAGGATGGCCCTTAGTCACAGTGTTCAGAATGTCTCCTACTATGTAAGTTCAAAGCTTAAGTCTGAAGCCTAATTATTTTGGACAGTGCAAGACAGTGATCCTGAAATATAAAAATAAACTGAGTTTGCATTAATACCTGACCAATTACACAACAATCTTTGTGAAATACCACCAAAAGATATCCCCTCCCCCAGAATATCATCAAACACTCTGGGAAATGAAAAGTGTCTCGTAGAAGAATAGTGGTTAGCAGTTCCGTTTTTCTGCTCTGTGCATCTGGTGTAGTTCTGAATGCACAACCTATATATAGCATCTCTGGATGAAATAACCAAAGGGCAGAAGAATGACAAACTCACTGAGTCACTCAAGCAGAATCCTGCTTCAAACTCCCACCCAGGCAGCAAGTTTATATATACAGTGACCAAGGATGAGTACTACCATTAACCGATTATACCCTCAGTTTCAACCTACTTTTAATTAATTTGTTCATAACATTCAAAGCACAAACCTTACCCATGCCCAGTTTGCTATCAGAGTTATCACGTTTCAATCACTATCTAAAGCACTGAAGCTACCAAGCAGATGTGTTGGACCATATGAGCCCTTCTTGCCAAAATATGGAAATGGATTAAGCTTCCCAGTTCTGAATATTTCTGAAGCAGGAAACAGAGTCTGACATGTTAGCTTTAAAGAGACAGATTACAACTGTAGAATTAAAGTTGCATCAAGGCATGGCAGGCAAGGAAGGAAAACATTTCCCACTACAGTGACTGAACATGCTGAGAGTGCTGCTGAGACACTGACCTTTGTGCGGAGGGAGATTAGCGATGGGAAATATTACACATCTTTCATCTTTCTTTCCCAATAACAGCCAGTCACTGCAAGAAAGGGTTACTCTACACATATATAAGTTGCCATATTTCTGTTAGAAAGGAGATGTTTCTTTTTTTTCCCCTCCATGTTCAGCTGTAATTCATTTCCACTTGGTATTCCAGCTGTAAACCTTAATCAATATGGGCTTTCATTTTAATGCTCTACTTTAGCAAGGATACCCCAAGGTCTGCCTGATTACCTTATTATAATACTTCATTCTGCTTGGTATTTTCTAGTAATTTTAAACTTGTGATGCTATTTCATGTCTCCATAGAGCAAATATTCCTGTCTGCGCAGGCTCCTTGACTTGGAACGTTGGGTTAGTATTACACAAGTCACTAATGGAAAAGTGACTCAGAATAAAAGTATTGATTAAAAATAGCTTGATAACATTGTGATTACCATAATATATGAGTCCTACAGGAAAGGAGCTTCTGACCTATGCTTGGTTATGCTTATTAGAAAATTTAAAATTTTTATATTTATATATATTTATATTTTACAAACAAAATAGAAAAGAGGGAAAATTCTTTGTAAATCTAAAGGAACATAAACCAACTAGAATTATACATTCAGAGCAATGTAATCTGCAAGTTACTTAAACACACACTAGTCAGTATTTCTGGTGATAATAATCATGTTTTCATTTACTTCAGAGCTGTGCCAATATTAGGTTTCAATTTTACTGCACATGTATGCAATTTAAAATAACAAAATATCCATGAAATTCTCTGCAGCTCTTTCATTTCATTCCATATGTAATATCAAGGTATTAATATGAAAGCTCTGTTTATCTAAAGAGGCCTCCTGGAGCTCTGTATTATATTGTCATAACAGCCCATTTATTGTACCTGTAACTACACATTTGTGCATAAGTAGCTCATGTGAATCAGATAGATGGTTCCAAGGAATAACTTTGCCCAGTGCGTGTCAGGATTATGTCAATCAAGATGCCAAGAACCAGCTATCATAGATCTATTCTGTTAAAATGCAAATGATAGATAACTTCAAGGTTCCGTCTACATTTCGGGAGGATCATCTATAAGAGGTACCCACATGCAAACGACTGGATGTTTAGGCTACTCGATGTGCTTTTATTTTCTAGCATAACTATATGTATGCAGTAGGGTGGAGAGAAAGACAGATTATGTCAAACTATGCACAAATTAAAATTTGACATGCATATAATTATATACCAAACACTACTGCTTAAACATAAGTGGTGCTAAGGCTTGAACTAAGGCAAATGCATTTTTCAGTTCACTTCAAGTTGTAGAAAAAGAAGAGGTAAAGAACTTCTGTTGGGATCACTGAATCAGAAAAGGATGTCCTCTGTGACATCCCAGTCTTAAAGCAACTAGAGTACTCACTGCATGAATAACCCAGGTTTTAAAAGATCATTAATGATAATAAAAGCAAAATGGAGGATCTAATTCTAAACCTAAAGGCTTCTAAAAAGCCTTTTAGAAGCACCATTCACTCAACTGAAGATAGTAACAATCATGGTACTCTGCAATTAAGCTGTTCTGAAGTTTTTCATACTAGTCACCACAAAATTAGGCCATCCAAAAGTCAGACTTCAATTTTCTAGAAGTCTCCTTCACTAATGGTTGTGTATAGCTGAGGGTAGCTCAGCATAAAATAGAACTTATGTAGAGCTGGGTAGGAAACTATTGTTTATTTTTGAGAAATTGAAAATATTGTCCTAAACAAAATTCATCCTAGCATATTTCTACTAACAGAAAAGTGAAAAATCAAGTTATTCCAAATGTTTAATTTGAGCACTTACTCTTTTCATGCTGAGGACTGAATTTTAAAAATCAATTTAAAAGCTCATTTTCTACCTAAATACCCAATTTTGAACCTGGAAACCAGAATATCATGTATGAAGAATTCTAAATCAAAGCTGAAACATCCTAAGAAAAATACATGTTGCATACATAAATAGAAATTCTTAATGAATTTTTTTTTCAGCAAAACCCAATCATTTCAGATTGCAATATTTTCAGTGAGATAAAAGTGATTAAATTTTTGGTAGCTACATACAACATTGCTTTCTAAATAAAAGGACAGAGAGGTGGTATTGTATGGTGACTGGTTAATGGTATTACCTTTCTATATACTTAATCTTAATGAATACAAAATATTTGTAAACTCAGTTTGGTGTTTTCCTAGTGCAAACATTTCAGCACTGATTCAGCATTCACCAAATTTGTCATCTGTTGTATTCTATAGGACAACTGATGGACAGGATCCTCAAAATCTTAGTAATCCTATTACTAACAAAGCTGTAGCATTCATGGGTTCTTAGTATTTTATACTCACAGTCAAGTATACAACTGCTGATTATTTGATTGTAATGAAATCATGGCATGACAGATCTTTTTACAGATGTTCAGAGAATTATTCATTCTTATTAAGGGATTTGTAACATACGCAGACTTTGTATTTAGGAATGCTTAGCCTAAAAATAATCAACAAAATATTAATCCACATCTAAATGTCATTGGGAATTTCAGAGAAGCCTTTGAACAGCAAAAGCTCAGTCTGCCTTCTATACCTGAAATCCCAGGCAGCATTGAGCACAAAAGTATATTTTTCATCTTCCTGTGGAAGTGCCAGCACATATAAAACCATCACTTATAACAGTAAATCAAAATCTCTCAGTATTGCTTGTTGAAACTGGCTTTCAAGAGAGAGGGTGAACAAAAAGACCTTTTAAGATAAGTTTTAAGGAATACATAAGTTGTCTGAATACTGCCATGGACAATCAGTTTTAATAGCATATAGCCTAGTATGGTTACTTGCTGTTCTGGGAGCCTGCCAAAGAAAGAGACCCATGCAGAAATTATGAGGGGAAAAAAAAAAAACTCAAGAGAAAACTGATAATAACCCATAACTTATATTCTTCTTTAACTATTTCCAAGTCTTTCATTCAGCATCGTAAAATCAGTGTTCCTGACACAGCATGGATTAAATCTTCATTTTAATAGAGAAATATTTTTTTAAAAAGCCTGAAATTCCCTACCATGTCTTGGCAAACTGTACAGTAACACATTCAAGATTTACCCTACTGTGCAACTTTCCAGATGAGCATCTGAGAATTATTAATGACATAAGAATCACTAAACCATTGAATGATATAAGACCACCTAAGTTTTGTAGATAGAGAACAGCTAAACAGCAGAAGCTGTAGACCAAATCAGCAGAAAACCTTACAGCACGGTTAATATCTCCTATTATACTATATATATAATATATAGTATACTATATATATTATGTATATATACTATACTCCTATTTTAACTTATAGGAAATGTTTCACCAAAGGAGAATATGGGTTCAAGCAGTACTACCTACCTCCCTTTTTATAAATAATTTAAGTGAACCTTATTTCTGACAGACTGGCAACTCTGGTTACCAAGGGTTCATTTTACTATTTAATGCAGAGCTTTAGTGACACCAGCTTGAGCAGTACCTATCTGGACTCTTTCTAACTAAAGCTGTGTCTGGCCTCAACGCACAGGACGGGTGTGTGCTAAGAAGCAAGGTTCTTGTTCAACCACTAAAAGAGTATCTCCAATAGCTAGTAACAACAGGCCATGACGGCATTTCAGAGGCTGAGCCCAGAGCCCAAGAATCCAGCGCGCAGCTTGCAGACAGCTCACCTTTAATGGGACTCACAAGTTGATCTCTTTCTACTCCCACACCTTCAATGCTCCTCACATCACAAAATGCAGCCTATACAGCTTTTCACTTTCACTAGCAGCGTGAGGAATGCACTCCTCAGAGTGGAGAAAGTCCAGGTACCATGCCCGACTGAAAGAGGCCAGAGGAGGCAGCAGGCGCCCCAGCGCAGTGTGGTTGGCAGCCTCCAGGCACACAGGCTGCTGGATCTGTCCTCCCGAGCTCCCCGCTCAGCGCTCTGCCCCAGCCCCACAGCTCGGTCCAGCACATCAACCTGGGAATGAAGTTTGGTCCAGAAGTGTGCTTTTCCAAAGAGAAATGCATTGGAGGGACCCTAAATCCAGACCTGTACCCAGTACCTGGGTCACAGTACCCTAACCTCCATCTGGCGAGATAAAGCTCTTGCACTCGTCAGAGATTTACGGGTCTGGAAGAAGGTGAGGAGGAGTTTTGCACCCTAGAGCTCTCTGATCTAAGAATGGGGTGCTCTAGTTTTTATACAGGTCTATTTCTTTCTTATCTATTCAGAATAGCAAGGATCAGATGAGTACCTTAACTTGGAAGGGCTCAAACATAGAACAAATATGAGATTTGCAGCTTTCCTTTATGTGCAGTATCTCCTGCTTTACCAGTGTGAGACAGACCCCCGACCATGAGTGTGAGGCACCGAATTCAGTGCACGTGCTTGGAGGTGATGGCAATTCGAAGTGCCACCCTGCACAGCAATAGGCTGAGACATGCTTGATTTGCAGCTGCAAATCCTTTACTCAATCTACATGTTTGCCAAAGTTAGGACTGCAACTAAAGCTGAGACTGAAACAGCCTTTGAGCTTTTTACAAAAGGAGAATTTATCAAGGAATTTTAAAATCTATTTTGACATAGTCTGTGACATAAGAATCAACTTGCCTCTTAGAGGATCTAAACAATTAGGACTCTCCTTTTTTAGCAGTATTGCTGGACTTCTGATCTTTTTTTTGTCTTTTCAATTTATGCAACGTTTTCAGGAACAATACCATGTGGAATTTTAAATTTCTATTTCCTTTTATGTAACACTTCTAATATTCTAACCTGTGCTGGTTTTATACTACAGATGAACACTCTAATGTCTTTTACACACCTCTCTTCAGATTTTCCAGTGCTCAGTGGCTGCATTATAAATATCTGCAACAGTAGGAAAGGCTCTGCTAGCATGTGTTCTTAGACAAAAACCATACAGAAATATTAAAGTGTCACTTTAAAATAACATCAGTTTCTGGGCAAATGTGAGAGAGCTTACTTTCCTGTTAGTTCACGTAAGCCTACATAATCTCCTAACAATCCAGGATGTAAAATATATGCTTTGTGCATCGCTGCATACTCATTTGACAACAAGTTTGATAACATGTTTTGGTTTGCTACAGATGACTGAAATTTTGAAGAAAATGTGTACCCCAACAAGCCCACAAAAATGTACAAATTATGGTGGGATCTGAGATGTATACTTTGTTACACAAATGATGAATGGATTGAATCTCCAACCCTTACTGGGTACCAGTCCCTCTGGGCGCTGTAATTTCCTGGTATTCTGTGTACTTACAGATGTAAAAGCCCCATAAAATTAAATGTTTATATTTTAGTTTTCATAAATTATGCTTTCACAAGTCCAGCTAATCAAATCTACATTAATTCAGCTCTATTTTTATGTAGCAGATGGTTCAATGGTACTGACCTTCTTAGTCTGCCTAATGTCTCCCTGTGAGCCAAAGGTTCATTTATAACTGTCCAACATCACACACTTTAGATGTTGAGCTGACTGAATAGAGCCATGCATTTCCTAGAGGACAGAGAAGTGGTAAAACATCTCAATAAACGGAATAGATTACTGTGAACTTCCAGGGAATAGCAGACATTTTCTATCAGTTCAAACAACTTATGCTGCTATTTATAGAACCTCCTTTGATGTTAAGGAGTTTTCAAGGCTGATATGGTCTGGTCTGGTAGAAGGATGTGCACTTTATGCAAAGCTTGGAATCTGGCCCTAAGTTACAATAAACTGGTATTAGTTCAACGTTCACAATTTATGTTTTACAGAACAATGACGGTTCACAATATTTTTTTTTAAATCTGAAAATCACATTAGCTTCTATAAGCAACACTGAAAAGTAAAATTCTAACAAATTCAGCTATCTCTGAGCTATGTCTGTATCTCTTATTCTTCCTGCCTAGCATAAGTAATACTAAATACAAAATACCTGGTTGAATGTAGCAATATTTCCTTTCATTATTGCTGCCTAGTGTTAAAGCTGAATATAAAACATTTCATTACTTTATCACTCGCTTTAGGCTTCAAAAACCAGTGCATTTAAAATAAACCTTCCCTGAAAGCTTTATCCCATGTCTCAATTGTAACAAAGTCTATCACAATAACATGTGTGAGATCTAGAGCTTCAGTACAAAGATGACTGTATCTGTTATATCCACAGCAGGGAGATCACTATTTTCTCTCCTGCCAGAATGATTTATTCAATAAAAAGAGAGAATATAAATTTAAAATGCACTGGGTTTTTTCTGCATCTCAAGAAATAGCACAGATCTTGGGAAATTAAGAAAATGGACTGCATCACAGATATTACAACACTAGGTATTTTAGAACAACAAACAATCTCTGGGGAAAAAAATATATATTGCAAAGATTTCTATACTTTGGATGTTTAACTCAAGAAAGTCTGTCCTGTGTGTTCCTTATGGTTTGGTGCTCTCTCCTCAATCTTTATTTTGTTTTATGTCTTCCTCTTAAGAACCTTAGGAAATTTTCGGTATAGATATGTATCTATGTAGCTTATATCCGAAGACAAAAAAACAATCTGCTTTTGGTGCCTTAATTAGCAGAAGAAATCATCTACAGGGAATTTTAAAAGCTGAATTTGAATTTAAGCAAGAGGGGTTTGAAAGCACGAAGTACCAGGGATAAAGAAGGAAAAGACAGACAGGGTTAAAAAAGAATCAGGTCATTCTCTGTATTATGCTTCTTCATAACCCATAGTGAATAGTACAAGTAGTACCAGCAACAGAAAAGGGACTACCTGTAAGGGTTGACACTATCCTCCACGGGTTCAGAGACAAAATTTTTCTATTTCATTCCCATCTGGCAGCTTATCTGAATAACTTTCTCATTGTCTTCCCTTATGTTTTCCTAAATTATGACAGGAAGAGTGGAAGTAGTGTAAAACTTATCATGAAATCTTAACTTTTCCCTAGAAAATTTTGTCTTCTTAGTTGCAGGAAATGCAATTGCAGCAGAAAAGGAACAGAAGAGAAAGACATGGAGCTTGGTCTCTGCCAGCTTAATAGAGCCAACAGTACTGTGGTGACTTTCAGGAGGTTCTTGTTCACTGTAAAATTTTGCAGCAATATTGGAAAACAGAAAACAACAGCATCAGGAGAGGTCACAGTAACTACCTGTTCTCTAATGAAGTTTTGTTTCATGCTATAAAACCAGGGAGTCTAGCAACTCACAGAAAAGGCTATGATCACTATCACTTTCATGTTTACACCTACTGAATTGGATTTTTTTTAAAAGAGACTTTTCCCCCAATACAATAGTCTTCGGCAGCACTCGGAAGAATGACACTGCCGTGAAAATCATAGCACAGCCTTTGAGCAGATGTCATGACAAGATGAGAACAGTCTTTCAACAAAGGAAATTGACCACACACAGTGATAGCTTGTGAGGATGAAGCAAGCATTGCCAATAGCAAAGAACAATGAAACCATAAAATGGCACTATTTCCTCATCCAAATTTCTCAACAGCTTCATTCAAAGCCCCTTCTAATAAACTGGTAATTAGGAACATTTTAATTATATGATTGTAAGATGAAGGCAACCATGATAAAAGGAATCACAAGGCCAGTCTTAGACAACATAGATTCTACTAACATGAGATACATTTACTTGCTCATTTTCAACAGACCTTTTCACATTACCCTGAACCAATGTGGATTCAAGATCTCTGCGACCACATTTAGCAAGGCATTGTGTTCAAAGTAATAAGAGCAGTTATTCAGTAGGGTTTACTGAGCACACAGGATTTTTGGGTCACATCTGGTTGAAGTATTCTTTTTTTTTTTTTGTCTAGGTCAGCTTTATAGACCTACACGGAAGTACACATAAATGCACGTTCTCTACATTGTTTGAAAGGCCAGTGTATGTCCTCAATTTTCCCGTTTCTTGACACATGTATCTCATAATATATGCCTCATGTTTCTACTAAGATGGATAGATCGGTGAATCCAACTGTCTTTCATCAGCTGTATTTCTTCATGGTCATCCAAAAAGGGGTCTCTAGTCCCTACAGCTAACAGCACAGTCCTCTTGCTACATGCAAGCAATGGACACACATGTTCAGATACTGACCTGCATAGCTTAGGCCTGATCCTAATGAGTTATAAATACATTCTGGGAAGTCATCAAGAGAAAATCACAATGGTGTATTACCCAATAAAGTGAGAACAATCTTAAAACCATACACATTTAGTCACTCTAAAGAAAGTAATTCATTTCCCCAGATTCCTTCTGTAATATCACAATCATCCAAATAAATGACCTGTGAAATAAACCTCTGTCTAAATTAGACCATAACCTTCGAGTCTTTCCCACACCAAAATCTCTTCAGTCTTTAACAGGACCACATCTCACTTTAAGCTTCGTAGGTTTATTCCTCAAGGAACATATCACATAGAAGGAGTATCATTTCCCCTTTATTTGGCTTATTCTAGGAAATATATCACAGCAACATCCAAAGCATCATTAGACTGTAGAGAATCGGTTACCATTGCAAAATGCAGCAGTCTGATACTGCAAACATCTCAAGAACATGATTCTCCTATATTCTTTATGCAAATTGTCTTTTTTATTCTCTGCCTTTTTTCACTGTGTAACCACTGACTCAGCTTATCTTCAAACATATCAGGAGTTATGAAACTGCAGTCCATAATAACCTACACTACTAAAGGCCTTGATGTATATTCAGTGTGGAAAACAACATGAAGTGGATGAAAACACACTGCTTGTATACTGCATTTCTCATCTGCCATTTCTTTGTAACACCATATATTGTTATTCCAGATATGTATTTAATTACTCATAATAAATTCTTCTGTAATATCCATGGACAGGAACCATGCTGTGCTAGAATATGTAAAATAAATAGCATTATTTTACTTTTGTACCATAGACATAAGTCACTTGCTAATTGGATTCTCATATTTGGACATCAGCTTTTAATCTCATGCTTCATTGATCAGGAAACAGTTGCATTTGTTCTGGGCTTCTTAATTGTGATATATCTCTCCAACAGTATAATAGTCAGTCAGACTCACCTGATGCTTAAGATTTTCCCATATGAACTGGGGCCTGAGGAAATTAAAGTCATCCTGTCTGTGAAGTGTCCTTCTCCTCACTGTGTCCTTTGGATGATGTTCACAGGAAAAGAGGTCAATGATCATTGTGTCTCACAACTTCACGTGAGGCATATAGAATTGCTGATCCGTGTTAAGCCTGTGTGGATAATGAAAAATAAAATGTTAACTTCTTTGTATCTTTGCTTGGCAAATACATATTTAATGAAATACTTATACAGGAAGCATCAGAAATTTCTGAAATGAATAGGAAGATTTTAGTTTAAAAACACAAGGTAAAATCCCACAAGCAGAGCCACCTGTAGTCACCCATAGCCACCCATAAAACAGCACAGTTCCAGATCAAAAATGTCCCAGCAGATCCGTTTTCAAGCTGTTGTCAAGCATCACTGCAAGATCCACTGTAACATGGACCCTTTTTTAAAAAAAGAAAAACAAAAATCAAACCCCACGCAACTTCTTATCTATAATAAGAGATATTACAGGGCCTAGGTTATAATAGCCTTTTTTTCTCTCTCTCTTTTCATCTCTAACTTAGTTAAGCATTTGTCATTTAAAAAAAAAAAAAGAAACAAACAAACAAAACAAAACAAAAAAATCAAACAAACAAAAAAAATCACCACCAAAACCCAACCTCATTCTACTTCTGCCACGGTTAAATATATTATTATTGGTACTATATTGTGAAGTTTATCAGGGTTGTGTCAGAGAACCAACTGCTAAATTAAGCAAGAAGAAAAGAATACAAAAACATCCTATACTAAAAAGAAGTCACATGACAAGGGAGAAAGAGCAGTAGAATCACCTTTGTACTCAACAGAGAACTTATAATCCATTTATAAAATGCACTCAATACTCTGTTGAATTGGTAAGCGTTACAGTAATTCATCCTTTTCTCAATTCACATTTTCTGTATTATGTCTCCAGAATTTCTTCACTACTAATACTAATTAGGAGATAACTAAATAAATGCTCAATCTCCAGTATTATGTTTATTGACCTTTTTCCCCTTCATTTCACAAAAAAAGTTCCAGTTCTTTATTTTAGATTCTAAATCACCTATTTGATTTTCTCCAGACTCCTTAAAATTTTCTTTTTCATGACTAATGTAGTCTTTTTCTGTTTGTGCAATATCAATTACTGCTACATCAATCATATAAATTATTCATTCCACAAGGTATAGGCACAACTAGGATGATATATATTGATGAATTTCACTTTTAGCAACTTTTTAGGCAAAGTAAAATGTCAGATTTTAGTATTTATATGCAATTCCATGTAATGCCACAACTCGCATCTCTTTATAACATTAAAAGTACAGTCACCACTACAAAAAAAAAGGAGAACTTGCTAGCAGTTAGCACCCCAAAATTATTAATAGAATGGGGAGCAAACCCACTAATAATTTAGCAAATAAGATACTGCTAAGTAACAATTTTTACATGGTATCCATCTCACTTTAAGAAAAAGTGACATGGAAGAAGCATCTCAGTTATGAAGACCCTGTAGTAAGAGAGTCTAAATAATCTAGGTTTTACTTGCCTTAAAATGGCACTGTGGTCTATCAGCTCACCTGCTCTTGAGTACTAGCTCTGTACAGCCCCTGCCTTCACCACTGAGCGTTGCACCAGAGCTGGGCAGCTAGAGAGAGCAGTGTCAGATAACCTGCATTTATGGGAACCCCTGATCAGAAACTTCCATTCAGTGATGATTTTTTGATATAGGAATGCAATTTGAAAATACAAATCTTCAGATCTACATTGTAGATACAGGAGAATTCAATGGGGCAACAAAAACTTTTTATCAGCTGAAGTCCTGCCCTGTAACTCCTACAGGATTTATAGGATTAAATTCCTGGTGTGTTTTTAAAGTCTCACCGTCATATAAATCTTTACTTTTAAGCCTCTTTTCACCTTCTTTCAATTACAAAAGTTCCCTTAAACTCATGCAAATATATTTTGAAACACGGATTAGCTCTCTCATGTTTAATAAAAGTCTACTTAAATTATCTTTCGGCTTTGTTATCACTGAATATTATGAAGTCTCCCAGTGAACTGAACGTATCCCTATCCTGTTCAAACAAATCCATTTCAATGTTAACATTTTAAAGATTTATTTAAAGTATAAACAATACTTATACTGAACAGCCAGACTTTGTTCCACAGAAGCAAAACGAAACAGGATGCTTCAATACATTCCCTGTTGTATTGCAAATCAGAAACACCAGTTCCTTCATTGTGTTTTGCATACTATTATCCATAGCACTTTCCCTGTTTACTTTTCATGATTATTAAACTCAGGCCTTACTCAAATCTGGAATCACCCTGTCTCCCAGGACACCAGTTTCTCTGGCTATGGATAGGGCTCAATAACTCAAAGGACCCCAAGCCCCATTTTCATTCCTAAATTTGCATCACAAATCTGGAGACGATTTCACACGTGACTAACTTTATAAACCTTTATAATTTGATGAAACCTGGCAAGACGGACTCACTGTGCTGGCAACCAAGCTGACAGCACTTTTTGACAGCAATGCTACTCATATTTTGTGTTTAGTCAGAACTGAAGCACAATATTAAGTGATTTCTAGTTAATGTCACATTCTAGTTCTGGTTTTATTTCCAGCTCTGTTGGAGAGATCTTAAATCCTCATCAATCTGCTTTGATGGGATTTTATTTTAAATTCCAGAATATATTCTTATTTGGGTTTATAAACATCTTCCATTTTTTTCTACCTACAGGGTCTATGTTTAGAGCCTTAAATACTTGATTATCATCCTATTAAAACAAACAAATCTATAATCATTTAAACACCAGATGAAGAAAATAAAATCCTCACTGTTCTGGACTGCTAAAAACCTGTGTACAGCTATACAGCTTCTCTCTGTCCCTCAAAAAAATTGATTTTCAGGGCTTTGCCATGAGCCTTTGCAGTGCTTAAGACAAATGGATTGTATTATTGAATCCAGCCCTCAGGAATCTTACTTCAAAATAAATCAAAACCAGAACCATTCTCTCCTGCAGGCCCACTAAAGACTTGGATAGAAAAACAATTAACAGCTTCACAAAAATAAAGTCTAAATTTTATATGACTAGAGCAATGTATAGAACAGTTTTAGCATGTTTATGAAAGATTAAATGGAAAACGCAGATCACAGAAAAACACAAATAACCCTAAGGTACAAGGACAGTCATCACCAAGTAAGCAAAATTACCTAATAAATTATTTTGCAAATTCGTCATTTAATATATAAATGTCAGCTGTTTCAGTTTCATTTTGTCAGTCTGGAAAATGAGGTCAAGATCAGGTTCTGCAGATTAATTCAGAGAAAAATGTTGTGATAATCAAAGACTTTCTGAAAAGTGAGCATTTTCTGTGGACTTACTAAAATTCCTAGTTACAAAAAAAAACCAATTTCAAAGTTCAAAATAAAGTATAACATTCAGCCATAGCTAACCATGTATATTTTTATACTTCATATATCAAGTTCTCTATATAGGTACATACATACACACTCATACTCAAATACATTATATAAGTAATTAACTATAGGTTTAGTGACTCATGTTGTCCTCCCACACATACGTGGGGGTAATTAATGTGCATGGGCTAATCCTTTACTCCCTTTTATACTGCTGCAATTTACAAGCTGGGGTCAGTATAGCTGGCTCTTCCCTCCCTTTCATTACTAATGTATTGCTGTCCAAAGCATCTACCTGTTTGATGAAATCTGAGGCTGTTGACACCTTAGGGGATGACATTGCTGACGTTTCACTGCAGCTACTCCACCATTGAGTGGGCCCTGATTTTCTGCCCCATCACTTGAACACATTAAAGCTGTTTGCTTTAATTTGTTCCAGGTGGCTGTGGTCCTCCCACAAGGTCATAAATGGAGACTGTAACTCACCATACACATAACCACCCTGCTCACCTGCCAGTGTCCCGTAACCAATACAACTTGTTTATTAGCAACTGCAAGAGGCAGCTGCATCAATTTCTGCTTGCCAGGAGAATCCTAGTGGGGACTTGAATCTGAGCACTTGCAGGAACAGACACATAAACATCAGTATGGGGAGGAGGCACGTAAAAGCCATACTTGGTATTATGGGTACAGTAACTGATTTTAGATTTTTTCTTATATCATCAACAGCGCTCTTGATGCATAAAGAATATATTGCTCAGTTACCTTTCCAGAATGCAGCTGAAAGAATGCAAGAGCTTTCTCTGAAAACTGCAACTTTAACCCATGATTTCCTGCATTTCTAATATATAGGAGGACGTGGCTAGCTCTATTTTTGTTGCTTCACATGTCCTCACAAATTCGCATTCATTTCAACTAACAATGGCCAACAAATCAGTCCAGGAGCCTGATCCGACCTATGAACCTGCCAGATTTGGCTGAGAATTTGGTTGTATCCAGCAGAGTTTCCTAGGAAAGCTGCTGTTTATGGAAAATGTAACTATAGTAGTTTGGCCTATATACCTGCCCGGGACTGAATGTGGCCCCTGAGCATACAAAGGTTGGCCCTCCACAGCTTAATCTATTCACATTTGCCTCTAACTTTAGTTTCAGCTCTCATCTCTGAGGTTCCTGAGTTGTTTTATCTGTGTTAGATCAGATTTCCTGTCTCTGCTGTGAATGCCATTCCATTTTCATCCAAGCAGGTGTTCCTGAGCTCCTCTTGATCCAATCAATTATAGAAATTATTTTTCTTGTGGCCAAGCTACATTTTCTCTTTGATCCCTGTATTTGCTCTCTGAGAGTTGAAAAGCAGAGCCGTAGCTGGTGGTATTTATTTGCTCTATGACTCTCTGAAAGAAAATACATTGCCAGTATAAAACCGTATTTCTCTAGCATGCATTCATGCAACTTCTGAAAGTTCAGGAGAAAGCGACCGGAGCCAAAGGGTGCCATGTTCCCCTTTTTGTATATGCAAAACCTGGGGCAATGCCACACACCCACCCACTCGCTGAAAGGCCCCACAGAGTGGTATCAGTAATAACTGCTTATAGAGAAGTGAGTGCAGATGATCTGTCCAAGTTTTTTGGACATAGTATTCACTTCTGCAGAAATATTACACTGATACTTAAAACTAATTCTTTTTTCTACATAAAACTAAAATCATGAAGAAGAGATAATTATGCCTTTCTATTGAGAATCAACCTTTATGCCAGTAACTTTTGGCACAACACCAAGCTATCTGCATAGCTGTTTGTTTGTTTTACCGTAAGTTATCCCTTAGACCAAATTCTCCGAGTTTCTGAGAGCTGCACAAAATCCTGATCTCTCCACTTCCACACTTGCTGTACCTCACACATTTCCCAGAGCAATATCTGTCCCTTGGACGCTGCCAGCTCTGTACTACTGCCAAGCACCATTCTTAGAGGCTGTCTAAGCCTTCTTCACTTTATCATAAGGATATTGCCTTCACTGCCCCAGTGCAGGATACAGCATCTACCCCACTAAATTAAAACTTTAGCAATAGTCTAAGATCCAGCTCTGACCCAGGACAGACAGGTCTAGTGGGTTTAATAAACTAGTTGCTTCTTTGAAGTGCCTGATAAGTCACAACTGCTGCTGGTGCTCTGTGCTTTTGGAAAAAAAAGGCAGTATATACTCTAGAAGTTGGTCTTTAAAACGTACATGTAGGTGATTTTTCACACTTGGATAGGGTGTTAGATCTTCCTTTTTTTTCAATGTGTGACATCTGAGAGTACCATAGTATGAATGGAAAAAGCTGGGATAGGAACCAAGCCTTGTGTGCTCATCTCGTGCAGATGAACATGCACTGACTTGTGTGAATCACAACCCTCTTCATTCTGAGTTAAAATAATGATGATGATAATGTCACTGTCCTGGTATTTTATTATGAAATGTTGTTAACTTCAGCCTGTGTTTGTGTTCATAAAGAAACAATCTTATAAAAATAATTTTATTCCCTTCAACTATTTTTTTTCTCTCCGGTAAAAATGAGTCCGACTTGCTTTTTACTTTGGTCATTGGGCAAAAACCACTTTCTTCTTGTGCAAGAAGCAGTACCAGGTCTAAAGTTCTGTAGTGAGCTGTAACAAGGTGATGCAGATGCAATGAAGAAACAGGCCCAAAATTTCATCTACTAGTGTAGCTGCAATTTTCTGTAAAATTCCTGAGCACTCAAAGTTTCCTATTTCTAATCAATGCATAAATTATAATCTAATTTTATTGCAACTTTCACTATGTTCCCATAGGCACTCAGAGCTGTGATTTGCCATTTTAGTCTAAATGGAAGACATATGTTTTACTCTCGCTTAGCCACATAACCTCATTGACTTCAGTGAAACAAGGCAGCGTGAGACCAAGTCAAGTATAATGGAAATTATAGTATGTATATATTATAGTATGTATATAGAATACTGTATTTGCTATTTACGATACAACTACAGCATTTTTAAGTCAGAGGTCAAGGCTGATCCTATTACATTACAGCATAAAGATAAGTTCGTTCAAAGGAGCAGGAATAATGTATCGTGTGTAACTGACTTCTGCTTTAGTGTATTTCATTTGTTAACATTTCATTTGGTACTCACCAAGCTATCAAGTTAATGAAAAATAATAATACACTACCATAGTGCTGTGTTTTAGGTTAAAAGATGCCTGTAGCATGTCATGGTTCTGCTGTTTAATTTAAATCAGATAATGGAAAAGGACATTTTACAACCTTCTTTGGAAACACTTTCTATTGAGAGAGAACATATAAAGTTCTATAAAAGGCTATATAAAAATTCTATATAAAGTGCCATATAATTGGCCAATAAAGCAGTGTTTCAAAGCAAATGTTAGAATACTAAATAATAAGTGAAATTTAGGCTTGCTGCAACTCCAGTTAAAGGATATAACTGCTTCAAGCTCTGCAGGCAATCTTTAGAGGTTGAACTCTCGCATCCCCACACCTATGTTTTGAAAAGCACACCCAGCAGACATTTCACCTCCTCCTCACCCAGCCTTCAGTCCTGTTCTGAGGGAGGCATGACACTGCCTTAACAGCATATCATGGATCACAGCCATATCAAAGCATTCACAATACAACGGTTTTATAAAATCACCCAGAATTCACAGGTTGCAAAAGTCCCCAACTGTCAGACAATACTGTAAACATATAAAAATATCTTCATAGGCATTTTGCATTACAATTTGGCAACACAAATTTACGAAGTCTCAGGCTTCGGTGATGGGAAATCTGAAAAAAGCCACTCAGAGGGAACATCCCTCTCCCTTCCCCCCACAGACATCTATTTAGCTGGTGCTTCCCAACAAGAGCACAGCCTGAGGGGTGAGGAGAAGCAAGGAATGAGCTGTTCCACCCACTATGCTTCTCAGGCACTACAGGGTGAAGACCTCTTTGGAAAACAGACTTTAAGAGGGGCAAAGGTAATTTCTGGTCTGTGAGCCAATGGCAGCAGTGCAAAGGACAGCTGCAGACTTGACAGCTCCTGCTGCTCTGGCATGCACAAGGCAAGCTCTGTAATTGGGGATTCACAGTTTTGGGGGATTTGTCCTTTGCCTATACTACCTCACTGATGCAAATCCAAATGGAGATTGAGATTGCTTTGTTCTCTTCCCTATGCTTTCTATTAAACCAAGTTTACAGGGGATTAAAAACAACTGATAAGTAAGGCTCCAACAGTGATGTGAAATACACATTCAGAGTGCTTTAGATAATACATGCAGAATTTAGACTCATTTTCCTCAGACAGGATCAGAGGAATAAAGCAGGTCACAGTAAGGGCAAGTCAACTGGCCGATACAGCCTCAACTGGTTAGAGCAAAAGGGCATTTTGCTGGCAGACATTAAGCTTTCTCTGCCTACCCTCTGTGTAGGAGTCACATAGTTGTGGCTGGCCACAAAGAGGAAACAGAGGAAGTCCAGTTGTGCCTGAGAAACACTAAATAAACATATTCCACAGCTTCCAGAAGTCTCCAACTTTGCAGCCTTCACCAAAAATCAAACATAGTTTTATATTCTGAAAAGCAACAACACTTTCTTACTAGTGAGTTAGAATGTAAAAACAATTAACTGCATAACCATACGCTCCTCTCTCTCCATCCTGCAAAATTGCCTGGCCTGGAAGAGGAAGACAAAGATTTTAAAAATATGAAAACTTTAAAAATATGGAAAGTTACATCTGAAGCCTGGACTTCAAATAATGTTGTATGCTCAAATGTCATTATTTCTTTATCAGAAGGTTTTCAAGAAACAGGTACCCAGTGGCTTAGTGACTTGGGAAGAACACTCAAGTGAGGATTGCTCATTGAATTTTCCTCCAGCATAGTTCTGATTGGCTTGAGGTGTGAAAACAAGTTGCAATTTTATAAAGTAGAACTGCAATTTTGATTATTGAGAAAATGAACGTTGATCATTTCCCCTTTGACAGAGATAGCAAACATCACCAGCACAGCTGAGGGAAGAGTATAGAATGGCCTGTCATCTCTCCCCAAATTCATGACCAAATGGTAAAAGTGATCCAAAAGATTGTAGAAGGAAGAGATGCCTGCCAACTCACTCACTACAGCTGGCTGCAAGTGCATGATAAATTGTGTTTTTCTGATGTTTTTCCAGACTAGCTTTAAAATCCTAAAGTGATTTGATATAATCTATTATTGAAATAACAACATGAGCATCATTAGAGAAGTGTATGTCACAAAATTGAAAGGTTTAAAAAGCACAGCTACTGCATAGAATTTGTACTACTTTATTTGGCAATCTGTGCGCAGATTTGTCACTTGTACAGATGTCCCTAATAGGGCCATTTCTGTAGCAAGTGTACAGCGGTTTGTGCTTGAGGATAAGAAGTTTGCAATAGCAGTCCAAAACCATTCCACATTATAAAATCACTCAGCAGAGTGATTTGCTTGCTATATGAGGTGATTGGATAGTCTGCTCTGAAAAGCTCAATTTCACTTCTGTTGAAATGCCTTGGCTTTCAAAGTGCTTAGTCTTACTTCTTGTATGGAAGATGTGTCATCTGGTCTGTCATTAATGTTCCGGAGAGGACAGAACTTCTTTTCTCTTTAATCATTGTCATAAAAGTTCACAAAATAATTTGTTTCAAACTTCCTCAGGTTTGAGATTCTAAACTAAAACTTGATGACAGAAATGTCAGTGCTCTGTTCAGACATTGCAAGGACATCTGGAATCTAGGGAACATTAAACAAACGTCCTATTACACCTGTCCTATATGAAGGTTCATCAAATTAGTAGTTTGTAGCAACTAAAAGTGCTCATCTTGACTTTTAGCTGGTGACACATCTCCCCTTGAGCCCCTGGCAACAGCAGTACTTTCAGTCCTTAACTTCACAGGCTGGATGAGCAAGAGTCTAATACAAAGAGAACTCTTAGATCAAAATAGAAGATTTGAAATAAAATAAGTCCTGAAGGTATATTTGCATTAATAAGCATTTATGGACAATTATTTCTACTATTTATGTCCTGTACTACCTGCTGGCATCTTACTGAATGAGATCCTATTAAATCAAGTTATATCCCTGAACTTAAATTTCACAATCTAATGAAAAAAAACCAAAGCTAAGTAAAGCAAACTACATAAATCTATAAGTAGAGAGGAAAATATGCAAGGAAAAAGGATAATGGGAACTTATTAATACATTTTCTAAGTAAGACTCGGTTTGTAGGAAAAGTAGCACTTTTTGTGAGACAAGAGTAGGCAAAAGAACAGACATAGTTTTAGGCATGCAAAACCAGCAAGGCTTGAAAAAAACCCACTGACTTCAGCCTAAGGGCAGCTTGCAAACAAGTCTCCATGTTTAAATTAATTATGGTAATTATTTATAAAATTTGAAAGAAAAAGCACCTTTGGAGAAGAAAATGTTAGCAAAAAGGGAGATGATTAGGTCCTGTGGGATAAGCTTGACAGAGAACCAGTTAATTATTGTCCTTAGAACACCAAGGGTGTTTTACACAGACAACTGCACTGTACCATAGAAAACTGTATCTATTGAATACATGGTTTGTATCCGAGTTCTAAGAAATTCCTTTTCCAAGCTCATCTTCCATGCAAGGATGACGTTAGAGATTAAGTTGTATTCTCACAACTCTACACTTTTATCTGTTCTCACATATTGGAATGAATTCACTCGGTGCACAGGAGTTGATTCGTTTTCTCTAGTTTTCCCAGGGACATCTGATGCACTGGATGAACTTTGCTGCATCCTGGAAATCCTAAGCATAAGGGCCAGCTCATGATAGGGAGCATTTATTGTAGCAGCTTTTGCATCTCTTTCTTGGTAATGTCTGCTTTATTTAGAATATTTTAGTGTGTAAGAACTTTCTGATGACAACAGTGGCAACAAACAGCAGGTTGTTACAAGGCAGGGGTAGGATCTCTGGAAAAACTATTTCACTGTATGATCTACTGCCAAGAGAAATTATAATTTAAATGTACTCAGCAACTAGTTAATTTGCCTGCTGTTTTATACCAATGTAAAAGTCAAATGAATCATGTTCTTGTTAATGGACTTGCTTAAAACAGATTGGGTCAAAATACAGATATTTATATACTACTCCACCCAGAATGTATCTCACAATAAAGGAGGTAGGGAATGGAAGATACCACAAAGCATACAAAGCGTAACAATATGCTCCTGGAAATCTCAGCATCTCAGTCAAACTCACACGAGTCACAGAAGCAAAGTTCAGGATTATTCCAATGGGAGTTGTGTCTGCAGAAGGATAATGAGGCCAGAAATGTCTTTGAATAAGAAATAGCCCAACTTTTAGATAATTACCTAATACCAGAGCTATAAGGTAATATGAGTAAATGAGGTATTTTCTTTTGAAGTTTTTAAAGTATTCTAAATCTAAACCTGTATCTATCAATTTAAGTAATGTTCTGTTTATTTTATCTTGAAGCTTTATTACCAAGAAGCAAAACAAAACACACTTTTGGTCAGTATTGCCTGATGACTGAACTTGATTTCACATTTTTAAACATAAGTTTTTGAAATTTACATTCAAATTTCAAAGTCTTACTGATATCCTTTTTGTGAAAAGTGGAGGAATAATGACTTCCAGAAGGATAACTTTTCCAAGAGAAATGTTAATTGAGTGAAGTGAGGAAGAGACCTTCATTCTCATTCCAGTGACCCTGATTCTCCTTGAATGCTGCCTGAGTAATAAATAATGGCAAGGAGCCCATATTAATAGTCTTGCATTTGAAGTGTCTGGATGTAGCATTAAAAAAATCTGTATTCCTCAATTCAATTTGGAAAAATACTAATAGCAATTCAAAGTAATTGAACATATTACATAAAACACTGAAAAAGGATTCTGCATTCATAATTAGCCATAAAGAACAGGCTCTTCTGATGGCATCAGGGGTTGTAGGAGACTGTTCCCTGGTGGTGTGGCTTTGGGGAGGCTGGAGACTGCTAGAAAATTTTGCACTCACACTGACTAGTCCACAACAGAAGTCAGCTTCAGCATGTACTGTGTCCATAGGTTTGCAGATGTGGTATGCAAAAATGCTGCGTGGGAAGCATGTGCAGATATGTCCAAATAATTGCCTGGAATTTACACTCATATTAAGCTTCAACATGTACGTGTAGTTGTGAGAATTTTGTCCAGAATAGCTTAGCTAAAATATAAGCCTTCAGTACTTTTAGTATTTAGCATGGCTATTGCTGAAAGCAAATAAGCAAAATAAAATAGCTTTTATAGGCTGTTTTTTATGGTTTGGGTTTTTTTGTTTGTTTTTTTCTTCAAGTGAATGGAAACAATCGTTAATTCAAAGCTCAGACAAACTGGTCCCTCCAACTATGCTAGAGGAATTTGAAAGGGGAATTTTTTGTATGAAAGAGAAGGACAAGAACCTGGCTGTATGACTGACAATATGATCAGGGCTTCTACTTTACATAACATGTGCCAGCATCATCAGTGTTAGGTCACCAAAGTGGGTGATTTTCTGACAGACAAACAGTATTGTCATGAGCATTAAGCAACTGCTGGGTATGTTTCTTTTGATAACTTCAGCAGCATCTTTACCTCAAATCTTAATTTTAAAATCTGGAGTTGTTGTTTGTCAGAGGGGTGTTTGGGCTTCCTTTAAAACCATTACACTTTTAATGCTAACCTGCTGGTGCTAAGAAGCATTTCCACTGAATGTTTTATTCAACAAGACTTAAGAGATAGTTTTGTCAGATGTGCTGCCCGTCATCCTTTATTACACTCGATTTTTTTGATATTTGAGCAGAAAATAAGGATGAAGGTCAGTGAAATGGGAGGAATATAAAATTTTTCTTTCGCTATTCCGGTTTTCTGTTACCCATCAAACCACAAATTGAAAATGTCAGATGAGTTTCACTTTTATTTTAATGCTTAATTGTTTGATACTACAATAACTTATTGGCTATGCAGCAGATTTATCATGACAAACAGGGATTATAGTCTGACAATTCTAGATTACTGTTCTTTATACAGGGAGTAAAGTGCTAATTATGCAGTTTATGTGATAAGGTATTTTCAAAGGAATATCCTTATACGTTAGAAGACAAAAGCAAATATTTAAAGCTTTGAAGCTCAGATGAGCATCTTAATTTCTGAGAGTGCAATAGTGAGCTGTAAATCTCAAGTTACCAGGCACTCTTTTTCCAGCTATTCAATGTTTACATTTCTAAACATGATAAATAAAAAATAAGATATATTTAAGTATTTCAAAGTTTTAAAAATGCTTAATTTTAAAAATTAAAACATTTTCATATCTAAACATGTTCAAATCTAAATTAATATGACTTTTGAGGTTCCATTCATATAAAACTTCTGATCATTTATTTTTCCATCACTTTAAGCAATATCCTCATTAAAGGAGATGCAGTTCTTTAGCTAAAGCCTGAAAAGATGTAAGTTGCACTGATCAAGAACTATTGCAACTAACTAATGAGCTGTTATATTGGACTGTACATGTTTACTCTTACATATGTCTCAGCATCTCCACTACTGACACCATCCATCTTAAAGAGTCATTTCATCAGAAAGAGATTATTCTCTTCCCACTGCAGACTAGGTGTAGCAGTTGACACATAGGAGCTGTATGTGCAGTGGCTGCTGCAGCTTAGTTGTCATTTAGGAGAATCTGGGAGTCACTTTATCTTGACTATCTTAGTTACTACCTCTCAACTACATTTCTGTGCTGCTTGTAAAGCATAATAGATAACAGAACACAAAACAGAGTGGACTTGCATGCAAAAGCATCAGGTGGCCATCATCAGGATTTTTAAAATTTTGTTTGGCTTGTAGTCTGCTTGGTTTTCATTGTTGTTTTCCTAATACAGAGTAAGGACTTTAAAGGCCTTATTTATTTTGAGAGCATGGAAATTGTGATCTGGGCACAGCCCAGTTCCTTACTGTCATTTGTTTTTAAGTTTAGCTCTACCATAGTGCCAACAAAAGAAGAATGCAGCATCTTGCTCTTAAAAAAAGTATTACAGAAGTGATAAGCAGACCTACTGGACATGGGCAAGGCTTAGAGTGGTGACAGGACAGAGGTGATAATGAGAATTTTACAAGTAGCAACAGAAATGAATCACAAATGAATGATCATTTGTGAGTTGAAAAGCACAAATCTTCTTTGAGTTAGCCACCGTGCCTTTCAGTATTTACTAGATACCATACAGTATACAGGGATTATAAAATTCCCATCTGGTATTTAAAATCCCAGAAGCCTGACTGGCTCTTTAAATGTTATCATATGTTAAAATAGGAAAAGCCAGATGTTACATTTACAGAGTCAATGTGCTGCATCTTCTTAAAATCCAAGAGCTGCCACTACTAAATCTAGTCTGTCAGCATTGAACGATTAATCAGTTAAACAGCACAACCTTTAGCAGAGAAATAAAGCATTGCATGTTGTGAGATACAAACAAGCATGCATTGCCCAGGCCAATTATAGGCACAGGAGACAGAAAACCAGGCATCAGCTGAACTTTCACATGACCTTGGGTAAATTAGCCTTTCCTCAGAAGACATGCTGCATTTCTAGTGTTTGCAGTCTATGGCCGTGCAGCTGCTGCTGATTCAGATGCTGCTTTACAACCTTGGTAGGAAACTGAAGGTGTTCAGTAGTTAACAAGCCTTCCATTACGCAGCACAGGGGTCATAGTAAAGACTTCTATTTCTTAAAACTGAATCTAACGTACCAGCCGAGACTCTATTCAAAATACTTTTGAAAAAGCAAAAATAACAGGCCCAAAAACATACTGTAAACATACTGTGGAGCCATTTCAGAAGCATTTAATACTATTTTGGGTGAGGCCAGGCAACAAAAAGCTTGCAAATGTCACAAGACCCATACCAGTAGAGAAGAAACGGAGGTGACAGCAACAACAGTAGCCCAAGAAGCAGCTTGAGACTCATTCATAAATTTATGTCAAAACTGGAACTGGAAACTATATTCATATGTGCATGTGATCTTGGAGCAGAGAGAAGTACAAGCAGCAGAAAGGAAGAATCTCTCTTCAAGTAACCCCTGACAACACTGGTTGTGTAAATGCTATTTACACTGGGAGGCCTGGGCAGAATGCAATAACCCTCACAAAAGGAAGAGGAAAGACAGCCCCCAGTCTTGGCCAAACCCCTTTCATTAGGCACTGAGAAAGTATTGTACTTCAAGCTGCATGCAAGTTGTGTGTCCTTCTAGCTGAATTCAGCAGTAGATACCTGGGCTAGGTTTGCTCCCTGAAGGTTATTTCTTATGCACTGGAATACAAACAAATACGTTGTTCAGGCAAACCCTCAGGCAAAGTCTTTACTATAACATTCAATAACAAGATGCATCTGTTCAGGGCAGAAAAAGAAAATTCCAGATGACATTATCAGGCATCTGCTGTAAACCAAAGAACTCCTCCCAAATGTGATGCCTATAATTAAATGCCCCATTTAGACAGAATGCAAAGCAGCAAAATGAGCTGCGTGCTCAGTTTTAGCTGGCTGAGAGTACTTCTGCAATCACCTTGCTTTTGCTCATCAAGTAATTAAATTGCTTAATAGCCAATGGACATAAAGAAAAAGTTTCGATCTAGCAGGAGAGCAGGAAGCGTATTATTAGGCTGCATACAATCACAGTTAATACAAATATCTCACAGCCACATCTTCTACCACTCATTATTCTTGACAGTTTGAGATTGTTTCAGACTGTGAAAATCACCGAAAAAGTTTAACCTACATGTACATGTGCCCTACCACTTCTAGAAGTGAGACTGGAAAATCTTATTTCATGAAGTATACCAAAATAAAATGCTATCTGCGTTCATATTCATGCTCCCCTAAACCTGTAGCAACTAAAATAAATACTGACTTCTCAAATCTTAGTGCAATTATTGTGCCACAACTATTTCCATCATTATTTAAATACTTCATCTACCATTGAGATTAAGCACACAGCCATTCTTGGGGAGCTTTGAAGATACCAATCCAGAATAGTTTTGTGTGACCAGTTTGGAACTAATGGACAAGTTATGGTAAGAAAGAGCAGGGAGGAAAGACTTGCAATGACACATCTGAAACAAATAGTGCCATGTGTGCTGTTCTCTGATATCTTCAGTCTAACAATACAGACCGACATATTCTGTGAAGCAGGTGCAAGCTGCGGTGGTCTATTACGCAGCAGGTAACAGTCAAATGTGTAGTTTGTTTTGGAATAAGAATCATTCAAGTCCAATTAGAAAAGTGATAGTGCTGGGGATAACGATAGAAAGATGTTTTCTGTAAATGCTTTGTTTGATTAAGTCTACAAAAGCATCTGATCACACAGCAGCAGTTTCAAGATACAAAATTGTTTCTTGTCTTCTCCAGAATAGTTTTAATGAAAATCCTTTAGTATAGAGAAGTTAAGCTCTAAATTAGTGGTAGAATAACACTAGGCATGCAAATCATTCTGAAGGCTTCAATAATTCCATACCTGTAATACCTGTAAATTTACTGTCCTTTACTACCATAATTTCAGAGAAAGTACCAATTTTAGGTACTTCAGAGAAAGACAATTCTAGGATACACTGGATCAGAATATTCTGTCTACAAAGAGTTAAAAATAGAGTTTACAGGGCTTTACATTTCTGCCAGCTGAAAATATTGAAAGATAGTGAACTGTGTGGTACATCTCTAGTTTGCCAATAGCTACTAAATCCAGTATGAGCTTTCTATGGACTCTGCAGGATTTTTGGTAGAAAATTATGGAACTAGGTTCCCAGACCTTAACACAGATCTGCTGGGATGCTGCCCGAGAGCCAACACAAGAGGCAAACCCACTAGGTGCTGGCTCTGAAGCAGACCTCTCCAAACAAGGGGTTTGTGCTCACCACCACTGCTGGCCGCATGGGGGGCAGTCCAGGCAGGTGACCTCAGGCCAGCCTCTAAAGCATCCCAGGGCTCTGGAATCCATCTTTTCCAGACTGAATGAGGATTGGGTGGGTAAGAATGTCATGCAGAAAGCATCGTTTCAGCACTGAAAACAATCTTTTACTGTAGTGTTGTAGCAGCAAGATTCACCACTGCTTTTGTAAAGGAGTTACCCTGCTTTGTAGCTTATTGGATGAGAGGAGAGAAGCGAGCACTGCAAACAGGAACAAGATAATGCCAAGCAGTCACAGCTCCCATTAAGTTCAATTGTATTAACACTGCCAAATTTTGTATAAACCTTGTAAAGAAGGGATAGTAGCTGTGTCAATCAGAAGTATTGTTTCTAGGTGGAAAGAAATGTTTGAACTACTGCAGTACAGCAATCCGTTACAGTCTTGTGGGCCTGACAATGTTGTATTAAAACAAAAAGTCATAGTTCTTAAAAAAAATTTCTTTCATTCCCTGGCATTTAATCTCAAATGTCAATAGTAAAGCTATACAAAATGAGTTTAATAGGCTTATAGAGGCACTCAAGATCAACTGCCAAATGGAGAAGAAAGGCAGAACTGAAATGCCCTGCTATATTCCTTTTCTGCATGTATCAGGTAAAGTTACTGTTAAACAACATCTAAAAAATGCTGCATAAGTAACTTCACTTCTCTCAGCAGATTTTCAGAGACTTAAAGGACACCCACCACCAGAGATGATTTAATTGTTTTGGTAGCTATTTTTCAGACTGGCTTCTTATAAGGCTTCTTGCAGAAGATTGCCCATGCCCTCTGAAGGACAGTTTTTAAATGGCACATGCCATGGGGCACTGTTATTTGATAGGGGCCTAATTTATGGATGGCATTCAAGGCTGCAGATGTCAGCTGTATAAAGACAACTCTCTGCAGTCTCTCTCTCCTTGCAGAACTTGAGATGCTCAAGCATGCTGAAATTTAAAACCCTCTTTGGTGTCTCTAGAGGTGTACACAGAGAGGTGGATGCCTTAGAATATGTAATCTTGTGCTGCAGTCTCTGGTTTTGTGATACAAAGCAAACTCTTTCGTCTTCTATTTTATTTTATCTACAGAGGTGGCTGACAAACGACCTACCTCTCAATTCAATATATCTACTTTTAGGAACTTGCAGTTTTGTTCTTGTCATTGCTGGTTTCATCATTCCTCAGATTAAAAGATGATATGTCTAAACTTTTACTTACTTGACCAAGGCAACTGGGAAACCATTTTTCATGTGTGATACCATCTGATGGCTTTTCTTCCATATGTGCCAGATATAGCTGTAATTTACAGGTTTTTTCCTGCCAGCCAGGATAACAATCTAGTATTGCTTGAGGCAGAAAATCCTTTTGGTGGTCCAAATACAGCATATGGGGTACCTAAAAAATGTTTGTAGATTTTTTTCTGTCGTTGTATCACTAAGATGATGAAAATCTCATCTACACTCCTTCCAAACAGCCTAAATTAGCAAACCTACACTTATTTAGCTTATCAGATCATTCTTAAAAACAGTTCTTGTTTTGGGGGGATTTTTGCTGTGTTTTATAGCTCATGGCAAAGCAATATTCTTACATGTGTTTTTCATACAAGCTGTCATTCTGAAGTATTTTAAAAATATTATATAATACTGAATATCCAGCTCTCTCCTGCTAGATGGTAGAGACTATTTGTAGTAGTTTATTAAAAAGGCAGTGTATCACAATATTAAAATTGCTTTTATTATCATAAATGTCAGTGCACTAATTTTAAGTCACCACCACTTTGGCTATCTTGGACTGCTGTCAGATTGAATGAGCACAGTCCATATAACAAAAAGTGTTTATGACAGATAAAGAACTTAAAGCTCAAAGATGACAGAGATGATTGACTTCTCACAACTGTTTTTGTCTGTAAGCCTCTCTATATTGGAAGCGTTCTAGATTGCAGTGACTAAATTGTGTGTACATGCCATTCTCAGGGGGTAACTTTTTTCCTAGATATGTTTAATTACTCTCAAACACCCAAGAGCCAGAAGGTGGATCATGCTGCCATATTGTTGCCTAGTGAAGGTGCAATTCTTATCAGGTTTATTTTGAAGATGAACACGAACAGGGGGGAGACTCAGATATCAATTGGTTGAAAACTACACACTTTTCAGTTGGAAAACTACTCTCTCATTTTTATCTCTTCTTTATTCTTATAACCTCATTCAAATGCAACAAGATCTTTTTAAAAGTTTCCTGGGAAATCCCAGATTCAAGATGTGTTGCAAAAGCTAATGAATTACTTAATCACAACTATGGAAGTAAATAATTTGTGACACTAAATACTTCTTGCTTTTACTTTAGATGTACTATAGCAAAAAATCACAGGCAAACTCAAAGCATTATTATTTTTAGCTGACCTGAGGAATTTAGTGACTTAGGTTTGAGGTACAGAAGAAAAAAGGGTCCGCTGCATATTGGCTTTTACCATCCTAACAGCAGACACTTTAACCAACATTTGGAGTGAAATCATACCAAATTTCATCACTGTCAAAACATTCAGAAAAACATTGTTAATAGGTTTGGCCTGATGACAGAGGTTTGACCCCATACGCAAGAAGTGTAGGAACCTGATGAGTAAGCAATTGACACACTACCTTCAAAACTGCAGCTTGGGATTGCATTTTGCCACAATATTATACAACCCTTGGCAAGCAATGAGCAGTCCATCCCTCGTTACACCATTTGGAGAAAAAAACAGCAGCAAGAAAGCCCTAACACACACGCTCTGTTTTGGCAAAGGCACATGTGGGAGAACACACTACCTGAGCCAAGAGATATCTTCAGCTTCTAAAAAGAATCTGGCTGATTCAGAGGCTCGTGACAGCCCCTTGCTATGTTTTCATTTTGCGTCAAAATCAGAAAATCACATCAATCTTTCAAATAGCAGCACAGTCTCAAACACTATACTATTCATGCCCTTTGAAGCTGCTTTACGCACAAATAGGTTTCCTGTTAAAATCCAATTAAGTTTCCGGTTTAAGTTCAAAGTGGTCTCAGGAGAGTCAAAAGATACAAAGAATCATTAGCTATTGCAAAAACAAAAGAAAAAAATTTAAAAAAAAAAGGAGAGTTATTTTTTTAATACTCAAGAACTACTTGAATTGATTTCCAAAACATTCCAGTCATCACTGAAATTTAAGCCTAAATATTTAATAGGCGAGCAAAGGCTTTTTGGTTTATTAATTGTTTGCAGTTGATTCAAGAAGAAGAGAGGAGCTGTTTGTTTGGTCTTATTCTTGTATAAGGAAACCTTGGTGCTACTGCTACGGTCCCTGGAGGAACAAGGGGAGCATTCAGCTCTGATGATCATTTGAGGCAGGAGTGTGGCCATGAAAGCAGGTTTGCACTGTTTTGTCCCATCCCCTCACTTCAGGTTGATGATGCCCCTTAGCTGTGCTGTTCCAGGCTTTTGTGTGACCATGAAGAAATCTGGTTGGGGAACTAATCTGACTAAAAATAATCAGAAAGTACTAATGAACACACGGATATTTCTGTGGCAGTGCCAGCTTACACACACAAACACACTGTGGCCCTAATTTCCCAAGTGCAGATGCAAAGAAATGTTTTCCATCTTGATCTCATGTACTATTCCTCAGCTCCTAAAGCACCCGTCTCCAAAGACAAAGCACAAACAGCCAAGGAGGGGCAAAGTGACCCCCTTCCTCCTCCTCTTGCTTCACCTGCCCACGGGCAGGGACTCTAAATCCCCCTCAGCCACTAAGGAGTTCCTGACTGCAGGTAGGGCTCTGCCCCAGCCAGAGGCAAGGGGCTGCCTCCTGCCAGCCTTGGCCCTGCCCTTCTCCCAGCAGCACTCTCCACTGCTCCCCCATTTTCTGCAGGAGATGTGTGTGTCAAGGGGTTGGGAAAGAGGGAAGATGATCAGAAATACAGGTTAGGAAAAGTAAAAAAAAGAACGACATAAATAATCTCAAAAGCTTCCTATTTGGAGTTTAATTGACCCAGCCAATGAAGAAGGGGAGGAATTGAAATGGAGTTCTTTTCCCCAGTTTGTGCATATTTTTCACAGAATGAGAAAATGCCTCACTGAGACGTGATTTACAGTTGGTATTTCAGGCAACCTTGCTGCCTGGCTCTGGAATTATTCCCATTGTTGTTCACACAAAGGGGAAATAAACTCAACTACTTGGCTTCCTTTTCCCTGAAATATACAGCTAAGATCACAGCTTAGGAAAGAAACTAAATGGCAGGTGGTGGCATCTTTGCAAAGAATGTCCACTCTGAGCTATACAGACTGGCAAATTAATTTATTCAAAGAAAAAGACAGAGAAAGAGAGAGGCTTTCTTAAAAGTATGAAAAAATAATAAAACATTGAAGTTCTCTTTAGAAGTATTGGGCAGCTCTTAGTTATGTTGTCACCACATAGCCAAATGGAACTATGAAGAAATTATTTACATCCCTTTGCTATGGAGCATTATTCTTCATTACATTAGCAGCAAGAAAGGCCTTTAGAGAATAATTTGTCTTCCCCTCACCTTGAATCACACAGCATGGGGAGGCTTCACTTCACACACCCCAGGCAGGATTGCCTATCCTCCCTTATGTGCCCAGCAGGGTTTAGCCAGACACCTCCTGTCTCACCAGCAGTTCTCACCCTTTGAATGACAGTGCCAGGAAATCAATTATTTTCTTCCAAGCAGCTGGAGAAATCATTACTGATGTTTCCATCAACCCTCCTGTTTCCTGGCTTTTTCCATACGAGTGTCAGAGCACACCTTCTTCCTTGCTAGATAGAAAGCACCAGAGGCGGCGGTGACTGCCATCAGGCATTCGGTCACACAGTGAAGCAGTGGTCCTCCCATGGCCTGTGGGGTCCCACAGCAGCTGGCCCAACAGATGCTTTGCTGTATTTCGTATCGTTTTTGCTTCATGCCACCTTTGATATCAGAATGATTGGAAAATAAATGGAACCACAAATTGCAGACTGCTTTAAAAATCTCTTTTGTTCAAGAGAGATCTCAGATTAAAATAATGCTGAAAGGAGACTGCCAAAAGTGAGAGGAGGGTTTAGGACATTGAAGGAGACCTGTACAGAGTTTAAACTTGCTCAGGAAAATCCCTGTTGTTTCCAGCCACACTATGAGCCTAACATTTTCCTCCATGGAAGGTCTGAGTTCATGTTATTTATACACCAGTCTCTTCTAATTCTACTCAAAGATTAAGTACCTCCGAAGTTTGGAAAATTATCAGAAGGGGGGGTTGATTTTATGTTGCTTCTGTAAGAAAAAGAGAGTGTCTCTGTGTGACACCACTCTATTTAATTCTTACAACCCTGAGGTATGTATCAAGATCTGGACCCTTAACTTGCTTGGCAGATTTTATTACCTGCCTCTTTGGGGTATACAGCTGTTCAGCGAGCTTGTGTTTATAAAGCTCTTAAAGGTCCACAGATGGAGAGCTAAGAGAAGCAATCTATATTTTTACACTATATATTCATGTACCCTCTTTCTCCTTAAGGCTTGGCCTTGAATCCATGGATAACTAAGGTATTATATGATTCCCCTTGGGCACAGTGACAGAACATATTTACCACTTTTTGCTTCACAAAGTTGATTTCTATCAGTAGTGCATTATATTCCTATCCAAGCAGAAGTCAACACATCCCAAAGAAAAGTGGGTGATAAAAAGATATTTGTCTGTTGAGCTGCATTAGAATCAAGGCAGACAGTGATCCTCAGCGTCAGTGATGCTAATGGTGCAACACACCAAAGCAGAGCAACAGAAAGCACTGAGCTGCATAGAAGTTGCTGCATAATCTTGTCTGGAGTGGCACTGTAATCACATGCTTTACCCATGCCACGGTAGAGACTCAGTAAAAGTCAAGCTGGGAGGAGGAGAAAGACTGCTTTCCCTGCTTTTCAACTCTGAAAATGCTTGAAGCCATTCTTTACATAACACTATATTGCCTGTGTTTTGAGAAATCCTTCAATATAGGCAATGAGTCTACATTTACACCTATATCAGCCCACTAGGGACAACGCAATTACAGGTGGAGAAGCCAACTGGAGAGTTTCCAATTATTCTGAGAAGTCGCAATTGCAATGGTTACGCTTCCCTAGTCACAACAGGAAAAAGAGAAAGCAAAACGTGCTGGCAGCATAATGAGCCCATAGAAACAGGCCCTGTTATATTTAGGGAAAGACAGACCCGTGCGCACATTAGGAAGAAGTTTGATTAGCGGTTTTCCTAGTTACCCACCACTGCAAATACTCCTAATTAGGAAGGCTAACAGACAGAAGGTGTAAGAAATCAGTTAGTATTCCTGACTACTCACACAGTTCTTCAGGATTTGAAATTTATGCTCCCTAGTGAAAACCTTAAAAGTACACATGAAGGACATCTTTAATGACATAAGTGATAAAAGTGACTTGAAACAGGAATTCAGATTTATTCTTTACCAGAATGCAGTTCTTCCTGCAGCTTTATTAGATGTCTGAGATTATCAGCCATATTCTGCCCAGCTGGGAGATAAGAGTTATTAACTGAGAAATTCTTACAAACTGCTCATCAATAACAGTTTGTGAGAAAACTTCTTCAATTTTTGCCCACAACAAGTCTCAGAGGGCCAAAGTTACACTCTGATCTGAGCACAAATGGAAAAGCTGTTAACTGGATGCTTTCTCCAGAGACACCCAGGTTTCTTTCACTGAGACTAATAAACAACATTCACAATTTTCAGACAGGGAATAAAGTGGAAAAATAAAAAAAACATTCTTTTGGGGAAGAGGGTAGACTAGGTAGGCATAGCTGATAATCCAGAATGGGTTTCCAGTTTAGCTAGGGGGCACTAACCCATTCATGATCCCAAACAGTATTTTTCAAACTTACATCTCTGCTGAGGACACAATTTGCTGCACTTTTGAAGTATCGTAGAAGAATGAAGAGAAATTTACTCCTGTGGATTCACAAGGATATATATTTACCAATTTACTACAGCATGCACTCCTTTGATTCATCCAAAAAACTGCAGTTACTATAAGCCCATTTTAAAATTCTTTCCACAAGAGATACGGCCTCTTGTGTTGAGTCTATGAATGTGTAAGTGTAACATTGTGCAATGGTCCTTTCAGCCTTGAGCTTCAGAAAACTAAATGCTGACAAATTGTCTGGGGTCACGTCTGTGAAGTGCTCCATACATGCCACTTGAAAGAGCCTGGCACTGCCTTGCTCTCAAATGTCTTTAGCTTTGCAAAAAATGTCCCTTTCTGCAGCTGAAATTTTTCTTGTTCGATCCCCAGTAAAAGTAGGTTTTCATTTACGTTTGAGCATTTAGTTATGACAAAGTGAAAAGAAACAAGTCTTTGTTGGGCTGCGCTCAGGTCATCGTGCCCATGAGCACGTACACCAGCTGATGGCTACACCCACTCCGTAGCAGGAAAGCTCTACTCCATGTCTTAATGCAAACAGCCAAGCCTATAAAATGTCATTCCAGCTCCTTTCAGTGTGAAGAGGCAGCAAATCCCACTTTTCCAAGAGGACTCTCCCTTCTCTGGGAAGTGACCTGTTTGGAAAGCTCAGCTGGCCCTGCAGGCACTCAGTGCACACCTGGAGAGACACCAGGGGAGCACCCCAGGAACATCCACCAGCGGGAGGGGAGGGAGCACAGCCAGCTGCAGGCACCCACAACTGCCTGTGTTAGAGCCGCGGTTATCTGGCTCAGCCAGGTTTAAGGCAATGCTATCAGAAAGCTGTGCCCAGAAAAGTTCCTGTAAACTGGGGAAACCTCCATCATGACTAACCAATTACCAAAGCAAAAGGTGTATGTCTGGGAAATGCTTTTCACAGAATAAGTCATCTGTCTGAGGTATGAGCTGTATTTTCCAGGATGAAGACAAAAGTCATTTGGTTGGTTGGGTGGGTTTTTTTTTTAATCTTACTGTTCTGTGAGAGACAAGTGCAATTTTGAAAGCAACAGCTTGCGTTAAATGTATCGCAACTACTTCACAAAGGGAATTAGAAACTTGAAGCTTGGCTTATAAATAGCTCCCGGTGACAAAAGCTTCACCACATAGCTTCACATTAATTACTGTAATGCAAACATGAAAAAACCTGAACCACAACCTGTTCCTGGATGGACAGAGCAAGGCTTTGGGACCTCTTCAACATGGGGAGTATTTCCAGAGAAAAGAAAAAAAATCCCCATGTAACCACAGTGTCACAGCACCCAATAATTTCCTTGGACATCTGATAATATCTAATGTTTTTTCTTAAGTACAAAAAGTTGGAACAATGCTATTGTCACAGGGCAGTTATTATACATCACCTAAACTCATTGTTTACAAAATTTTCTAGCCTCATTGCTGTGGAGGAAATGAAAAAATAATGTGAATTCTAGCTATTTTTTTAACCTTTTAAAAAAATCTCTCCCCATCATTCACACATAAAAGAGGTGTAACAATTACAATAAATATAGATATCTTACAGATGCCCTTGTGATACAGAAGAATCCCTCCAGTAACTGCCTATCAATAAGAGCTACACTTTGAGGCTATAAAAAATTATTTATACACAGCAATAATCAATGTTTTCATCCTGAAGTACCCTCAGTTTTGCCGAGGTTAAGAACAAAGTTCCCCAATACCTTAATGGTCAGGTTCAAAACTATTTTAGGACTTTTCCCAGTAAATCCAAAAGTTTTAATTGTTTGTACTTTTCCTCTGATGCCCCTGATGAATTATGGGAAGTAGATTCATTATCCTGTTCAATGAGTTGTCATCACCACAGACACTGTGATTTCAGGTGTTCCAGTCTTAATTGCTACTCCTCCTTTTAGTAACAAAGATTAATTGAGAATGGCAGTTCCACTAGGGTAGGCACCTATATAATCAAGGCCACTGTCATCTATTCTTGATGTCATAACCCAGACCACCACTTCACAGGCATTGCTGTGAATACAAAGGAAACAAAATAGTAAAATTTAAGAAGGTTAAGGCAAGAACAGCAGCATATTTGATTTAACATTTTGCTAAAGCAGTTTTAAAGGTTTTTCCCCTTGAAAAATTTTTTAATAACTCAAAGCCTCTTTTTTTTGTCTTAAACTTCCATTAGATGCAAAATATTGTAACCAATTTGATGGTGACATGAACTAAGGAACCTTGCTGTGAGATTTCACAATAGAGCACAGCACAATAGCTAAAGAAAATAATGGCTGTGGCTATGGTAACCCAAAGTGAAATATGTTATTTGCATCAGTTTATAACCATACTGAGATACAATTTACATGTTACTGCTATAAAAGGACATGACTGATGGAATCACAAATGACTTATCACAACATGAAGTCACAAAGTGTTTTTTTTAAATTGTTTTTGAAAAGCATTCATGGGAAAAAATGCACAAATCTGAAACTCGACATCTCCTAGGCAACTTTAAAAGGGAAAAAAAAAAGAAAAACAAAATAAAAATATTTCTGCTTAAAATTATTCTGCTCTTTATGTTCTTTATTTCTTTCCTATCCCCTTTAGTTACCGCAAAGAATATGCACTTAAAATGCATACTACTAAAGTCAGCAGCAAAACTCCCATTAACACTAGCATGCACTAGTTCCAGGTAAATCACTTGCAGCTGTAATATAACAAGACAGAACTGCTGATTGGCATGTCCCAAGATCTATTATTTGGAATTGAGTAAAATCAAGCTATTAATCATTCTAGATTAATATCTGACCAAGCATGGCCAGTTTGCTAAAACTTTAGAAACCCATCCATCGTGCAGACAGTCCTCAGGGTCTGGTCTGTCCTTTCACCTCCTTTCACATGAAGTCAGGTGTGTGATACCACTGTTGGAGACTTTGGAGAAGACAAGGCTGTCACAAATATAAAATTACTATGACCAAGAGAGTTTTTAAAAAAATGACCAAGAGTGATGTTGGGTTTTTTTTAAATAAATAAATCCAAGTAGTAAGACAGCTACTGCAAATGTAATGCTGAGACATGCCAAATGGGATTAAAAAAAAAAAAAATCAATTTCCCATGAATACTAGATTTTAGTTTGGTTTTTTTTTTAATTTTTTACTTTTTTTTCTGGTTAGCAAACCAACTGAGTGTTTTGCTTTTATGAAATACCCAAACCCAGACAGGTGCAGCACCATTTTGTCCTCCACCACCAGCACAGGGGGTTCTCCAAGGCCAGTTTTATTCAGAGTCAGATTTACTAGGAAAAAAATTCAGCTACAGAAGTCTCACATAGCCACATGCAGCCACTCCCCAGTTGTACTGAGTCCGATTGCAATCACCCAACTCCCTGAGGAGTGCTCTGTTAGTATGAAAATCACTGAGTGGTGTGTGGCCAACCTAGCAGCTCTCAAGTCTCTGCTCAGAGAAAGCAGAGAAATATTTTCTGCATAGAAAATACTCCCTGAGCTGCAAAACTTGGATGGGAATTTATAGCTACAATGCTCTTGATGTACAAACCAAGCCAGAGAGAAAGACTGCTCAAACCAACACTGAGATCCCACCTCCGTATGTTGCCAGCCAAGGAACAGTCCTTCACGCCAAGCTTACATTTCCTCACCAGTAACTTATCCCAATTCCCTCAGTCATGGTAAACCTGTCTGTGTAGATCCAAATATTCCTAAATATTTCTTTCAACAGTTTGATCTTCTGCAACTGAAAACTGCACTTCCTGGCATACTCATGGTGGAAATTGTTTATTTTTTAAGTTGCAAATTATTTTGTTGAGAAAAAAATAGGTGCATAATTCATTCTTAAGCATGAGAAAAAAGCAATGAAAATACATTTAATTGTTTTCTGTAGGCTGTCTCAGCGGTTCTTGAAAACGAACAGAAAATCCTGTTTTTAATTTTTCTCCAATGCCCCGATAGCATGTGAATTGTGGGAAGTAGATTCATTATAGAAATTTTAGAGATACGTTCACTGAAAAAAAAAAATAAATAAAGTGGAAAATATAGAAAAGTCACTCATACACAGATTTGCTTTCATGCCAAGTAACTTAAGTCTTAAAAGATTCTGAGTAGCTCTTTAAAGGTTACAGAAGTTTTTTGTAGTAATGAGACATTTACTGGAAATCCTAAAACTTACATTTTCCTATATAAGACTTAGAAGCTTTCATGAAATTCCCTAATGCACGTCATTTTTAATAGTCATTCATACTAAAAGCAGGTAGTAAATATTGAAAAATAATTTATAAATCCCAGATTTATTTCCAGAGGTCAATTCTTCAATTCAGTGGATGAAATAAAACATAAACATTCTGCAAATCAGCAACTCAAGGAAAGAGAGCTACTAGTGTGAAAGAATCATTTGTGCAAATACTTGCTTTCACATCCAGTTACTGCCTAGGGTAAAGCCCATCATTAATATTTCTGTGAATAAGGAATGATTCTTTATGTACAAATGGCATACCTTAAAACACAGCCTGATTTTCAGAAAATATTTTCCCTCATTGCCTTTGAGAGAAGAGAAGGGAAACCAGCCTCCTTTAACATATGACAGCAGGCACCCTCCCCAAAGTAAAAGAATTGAGTTTTCTAAAAAAACATGGACCTGAAATGAATGCTTGTACTTTCCTCCCCTCAACCTGAGACTGTGGCTCCTACATCCATTACAGTCCCTTTCCACATATATTCTAGAGAGGAAGGTCTGCCTTCTCAGCACTGATTTGATTTCAGGTCCATTACACCCAGGCACAGCAAAACCATTTAGAATATTTAAGAAACCTTCAAATGAAGTTGCCAGAGAGGAGTTTACAATCTCCTGTTAAATCACCTATGCCAGCTGTCCAGAATTTGATCGAGAAACTGCTATGAAAACGTCCAGCCAAGAACATAACAACATCCTCAGATTTCTTTGTAGATGTGTTCTTAATGTTCAGGGTAATTATCTTCTCACCAAGACTCAGTAATAATCACACACTCTTCCTTAGGTAATTTAACGACTTCATAAATGGTAAAGACATTTCAGTGTCTTGGTCTATATCCAGATGAAAGCCATGATCATAGAAAGCTCTTACAAAAATCTCTTCAGGGAAAATGAGAAGAGTTTGCTACATTTACTAAATAATTTAGCAGCTGCATTCCCTCTTTTTTTTCTCAGGGAAAGAAATAGGTGTATTTTGGCAGAGATGCACAATGTTAATTTGACTCAGTCATGCTCTGCCTAACATGCTCCTGGGTGTCAGGAGGAGCAGCTGTAGCTGCTTCTCACCTGGGGTCACCCCCAGGGCTCAGCATCCTGACTGCCTCCCCTCAGCCTCAACAGGAGATAGTGACACAGTCTGGATTACAACTATGACAACATGCCAGACTTTGAGAGCTGTGGCTTCCATCATGTGCATCCACTGTGATCTAGTGACATTAATACAACTGCACTTACATGGGATGGGCTCTCTTGAAAGAAAAAGATCAACAACCTCTCAGCAGAGAGAGCGGCATTTCAAAATATTGGAAAAATCCTGCAGCTGGCAAGTAATGTTTGCTGAGCTCATTTGACGTCTGCCTGAAAATTGCCCGTGAACAGTTAGCAAGAGTCTCAAATGTGCTCATTAGCTGGAGAATTATTCTTGAAGTGCAGTCAGCTCGTAAAAGGTTTGCTGCGAATACTCACAGCCTCCATCAGGTCAATTACTTACAGAAGTCACACAGTATGGCTTCTGTGCTCTGACTGGGTGGCTTCTCTCGCTTGCACAGCATGAGCTGTGAATAGTGCAATTAAGTGCACAATTTTGAGTCGCAATAGGGTGAACACAACACCAAACATTAGCTTTTTACAATCCTCTACCCTAGCAAAGCTTGAACCTTTCATTACTAATAGCTGACAGCCAGGTTGAGAGGCTGAGGGACAGACTAAATGAAAACATTTTTAAAAACAAGGATCCAAGAGATTTGTATTGCTGCTGCCCTGCTAAAAAGCTTTCTTTCACCCCACAGAACAGAGGAAAGGAGATAACACTTCCCCTTTGCCTTCACCAGTGTCCCCAAAGGTGACATACCCTATCAGAACAGACAAAATCCTAAGCTGATAAAAGCTCTCCGCTGTGACAAGTGATATCCTGGTAGAGTGTTCAGAGTTCAGCATCAATTTCAAGAACACTATGGCAAAACTAAAAATAAAATTAAAAAAATTCATCCTTATAGTGACAGTATACTGGATCCAGTATCAGGACTAGAAACACAGTGTATACTAATGAATTTGCTACACATTTAAATATTTAAGGCAAATTCAGATATACGTGTGACTGAGTAGGTGAAAAATGTTCTGAAGAACTTCTGGACAAACTGCTAAAGGAACCACAATAATGTGTTGGAATTGAAGTGCTTTTGTTCGTTATTTAGATGAAAGTATTGACCTTAGTTCACATACTTTATTACTCTGCTTTTCCAAATGAGTAATTTACACAAAGGTTTTAACGCATTTTAATTTGAGCACATTAATTTCACTCTGATTTCATTTCTTGTAATTCACATCCTTGCTATACAAGTCCCGCAGGTTGCATGGCTGCAGAGTTTAGTTTTAGGTAACAATACATGAGAAAGAAAAGGTTTGCTGTCACAGACTTGGATACTGTGAATAACTTTGCAAAGTACCTTCAACACAGAGTAATTCTAGGAAAGTCTGAGTTAAGCACTTGTTTAGGTCCTTGATGAATTAGCATTGTCTTTAATAAAGGAATTTGGCAACCTCCGAAATTCTTGGCTGCTAAATCATCACAAGATACGTATTTCACAGCTTAGTCCATGTTTCCTTGCCTAATCAAGCTATATACTATCTTGCTTCTGCAAGCTAAACATTATTGGAATTACTGTGCAGGAACAGTGTTACCAGAAATATTTTGTAGGAGAATTTGCCCTATGGCCAAAAAATTAAACATGACATACGTCCTCTGTGATCCTACAGAGAGTAAGAGAGATCAATCCTGAAGGCGACAATAAGCTCAGCTAAAAGAGCAGAGCAAGACTCCTCGCTAGATTTTGTTTTGTATTTGCACTACTTGCTAATTTTGTTTGTGCTATGTTCTTCCAAATCTGTTCCCCATATATAGCAAAAAAGCTCAGGCTAAGCAGGAACGTGAACTTTAATCTTTACATCTTCACCTTGCAGCAGAGCAGGAACAGCAGAGACACCCATCACAGCAAAGCAGGGAGCTCTCTTTTTGGTTTTCCCCTCAATCTTCCCCCAAAAATAATTAAATCTAAAATTTCACTTGTCAGGAAAACTACACCCAGCTCACTCTTAACAACTTCATCTGCACTTTGCTCAAAAATTACCACAGGGGTGGTGGAAAACACTCTAAACTGAGGAACACCATCTAAGCTCTTATTTTCTTGAGGGAAAAAAACAAAACAAAAAACCCAAAAACAAACAAACAAAACACAACAAAAAAAACCCAAACACACAACAGGAAAAGATAAGCTTATTTCAAGAGACAGCAATCCAAGGGCCAGTTATCTTTAGATTTTATAAGTGGGCACAAAGTTCCCTACAATAGCTTGGAATCTTTCTTCAAAATGGTGTAAAGCTTTTGTTGCTTCTAATCCTTTCAGAGCACACAAGATTGGACATCACAGCCATGACATTGCTGGACTGAAAGGCTATTTTATGTTGTTTTGCAGTTTGTAAGAAGCACTGGATAAAATTTTCCTTTGCCTCCGATATCTGCACAGTAGTCATGGTAACTAATGTACCTGCCTTTATTAAAGATGTGGAATAATATACACATTTAGAGAATGCAATATATAGTTTCCTAAAATAATTCGTCATATGCAGAACACTAGAAGTATTTGTGAGACCTTGATGCTGGAGTCCATTACCTACACTGACTTACATAGCTCTCGCTCTACATCTCCAATCCATGATTGCTGTATTTCTTTATTAACACAGTCTTCTAGACCCTACGCTCTTCTATTTTTGTTACGTTATGGCATTTCACGCTTGGTGTTTTTTCCCTCTGGGGTTTCCAGTGGGGGCGGTTATCAGAGATTCACAATGAAGCCAGAAAAAATGCAACTTACCAGATCAGGGATGTGTTTTGCCTTTCTCAGAACTGTGTCCCAGTGACCCCAGCAGGCTGTTAAAGCAGGACAGATCTCCTCTCCTGACATTACAGTAGTATTTGTGTACGCATTTATCACAACTGCATTTATTTACAAGGATGTGCCAAGATCATTGCGTTCTGCAGCCTATGGGGCAATTAAAGGACTCGGTTAAATACACTTCTCCCAAGCATTTACTGCTACTGCTTGGTGGAAAAAGATTGCAAACCCCAAGTCCTGTGACAAGTAGCAAAGGAGATCACAGTCACCTTCTAGCTCATTAAATTGCTCCCTTTATTGGGCAAAACTGATTGAAAGCTCTGAAACAGGCCACAAATTCACGTCTTCCTATTTCGTGGAAGGGTCGAGAGGTACACAGTTCTGGTCATTAAATAACTAAAAGTTCATATAATGAAGACTAGCAGGACAGTGCTAGCTATGAGAATACAGACTTTTTGGCAAACATTGATTGTTTCTCTGCCATTTTTACACTTCAGTGTGATATGGTAACACAGGGTAACAGTCCTCTAACTCTGATAGTCTGCCTAGGAGGGGCTTTGTCTGCACAAACCCTAAGCAACAGAGCAGCTGGCAGGGGACCCTGCCACAGGGTCACACCCCATGCTCTCACCTGCTTTTGGAGAAAAGAAAAACAAACCATACATCTCCAAGGCAGCAGAGGCACAGGCTTGTTAAAAAGCATTTTGATGTAACCCAAGCAACACGTCAAAGTGGTGTGGAAACAGAAAGGGCTTTTCTAAGACAGGGCTTCTCCTCTTATATAAATCCATATATGTTTTCTATCCACAGTAAATATTAAATATTTTAAGGACTCTTGTGTAAAGCTCATCTGTTGCATGCTTCTGCTATCCTTTAGCTCTGAAGCAGTGGCAAAACCCAGGAACATGGAGCCTGCAGGCACTCTCCAGCTACTGGTGTACCTTGAAAGAGTTGGCACTGATCCGGCAGGCTTAATGCAGCTTCTCTCATTTTCACAAAATGATGATAAACAGAACTAGTTCCCAGGAAACACGCTAAGAGCAAAGGAAGCTTCAGGGCTGGCATGTTCCCCAGATCCAGAGAAGCCTCAAAGCTCCCCAGTGCCAGAGGCAGGACTGGCATAGCAGTGAGCAAGGGCTGCCCATGTGGGAATCCTGGCCAGGTAGGCAAGTGACACTGTTAATAGGCTGCCATTGTGATTTATCTTACGTGGCACACAAATTATGTTTGCTCATGAAAAGTAAAGACTGTTTTGTGGGGAGAGGAGAGGAACACCAACAAGAATAACTGAACTTTGTTAATTTGTTTCTAGACTTTTGTGGAGTCTACTTGGGCGCTGATCTTTACATGGGTAAGACAGCATATTTATCTCTCTTTCTCTCCCGTACCTTTACCAACCAGTCCCATTCTGTCTGATTTCCACCGAAGTGTGCTTTTGTTACCTGGGCAGACATTAAAAATTTAGACCAAATGAAATCTGTAGGTATTCATGTGCATGGTTGCTATCAATGCTATTAATCCCAAGATAAAATACATTTTCATTCTCCAAATAATTTTAAATATTTCATGGCATATTTTGAAAGATTGTCCAGAAAAAATGCTAGGAAGCAAGAAAATGCTAGAAACTAGAAAATTATTTTCATATACCTTTAAAATTACATAAATAGCCAACATGCTGTTCATGCTTAACTTTTTTTCTACATTATCATCTATGAGAAATTATCAATCATAAAAGCATTACTTCAGTTATACTGCTTAATTTATTACATTATCTTGCATTGTGGTACCTCACATGAGAAAAAAAAGGCTGTCCAAGAAATGCATTAAGACAGTCAGCTTATTAATGGCCAGCCATATTTAAGCTCATTTATCTTGCCCTAGGCTTTTATGATCTAGCAATGGAAAATTTTTCTTCATATTTTTCAGAAATAACAGAAAATTCCAAGAAATGGAAGCCACTGCTAGTAAAAGAAGAAAAGCCAAGTATCATCAGGGTTAATAGCTCCTATTTGAGATCCATGAATGATTACAGGGTTACTTTTCTATATCGAACTTTCAAGTTTCATTAATAATATGCTGCCTCTCTGGGACACAGGTGCACTCATGGTACAAAGGCTATTTACTCATCATACGGAATAGAAGAGCCAGAGGAACAATGGCTTCAAAGGTCTCATGCTTATATATTTTGACGGTAGTTTGTTGGGCAAGTGCTCTTTGGTACTTAAGTATAACTCGCCCTACTTCTTCCTACACTGGCCACAGACAGCTCAGTAGCATATCTATAGCCAGAAAAAATGTTTCCTTTGGCAACATAAGAACTCGACCTATAAATCCACATTCCTTTGACTTTCTTATCAACGAACCCAACAAATGTGAGAAAAGTGTCCCTTTCTTGGTCATTCTTATCAGCACAACTCACAAAGAGTTTGATGCAAGGCAAGCCATTCGAGAAACATGGGGAGATGAAAACAACTTTAAAGGAATTAAAATCGCCACACTGTTTCTTCTTGGAAAAAATGCAGATCCTGTGTTAAATCAAATGGTAGAGCAAGAAAGCCAAATTTTTCATGACATTATCGTGGAGGATTTTATCGACTCTTATCATAACCTCACTCTGAAAACGTTGATGGGGATGAGGTGGGTAGCAACGTTTTGTTCAAAAGCAAAGTACGTTATGAAGACAGACAGTGATATTTTTGTAAATATGGATAATCTTATTTATAAGCTGCTCAAACCTAACACCAAGCCGAGGAGAAGGTACTTTACAGGTTACGTTATAAATGGAGGACCAATACGAGATGTTCGCAGTAAGTGGTACATGCCAAGAGATCTGTATCCTGACAGCAATTATCCACCCTTCTGTTCAGGCACTGGCTACATATTTTCAGCTGACGTAGCGGAACTGATTTATAAAACCTCTCTTCATACCAGGCTGCTTCATCTTGAAGACGTGTATGTTGGACTCTGTCTTCGGAAGCTGGGCATTCACCCCTTCCAAAACAGTGGCTTCAATCACTGGAAAATGGCTTACAGCTTGTGCAGGTACCGCAGGGTGATCACAGTGCACCAGATAACACCAGAAGAAATGCACAGAATTTGGAATGACATGTCCAGCAAGAAACATCTTAGATGTTAAGATTTTTACAGATGTAAATACCTTTTTTTAAATTTTGGTTTAGTGTGGTTATTTTTTGACCAAGTGATCTGCTGATTTACAGGTTAAACTGTGGGATATTAACTGTGAGAGGATTTTTAATGACTGATTTTTCATTCTCATTTTGAATACTGGTTTACAGACTTCAGGCTCTTTTCATAAGGACACCACCAACCGAAAGGATCTAGAGTCAAATCTCAGATTTTGTATATTAGCCTCTATCATGCATATCAGCTCCTGCAACTGTATGTAAAAGGACAGTAATAAACTCTCATGAGCTGCTTAATAGTTCATGCCCCAGCCTCTGAGATAAGACTCCAGCCCTAAGAAATGAAGAATTACAAATATACTTTTATTCCTTTTTTTACACCCTACACCATCTCTGTTTAGAGCTTTGTTAATAATTTGAGTGGTACACATGTGCACTGACCTTATACACCTATCTTGACATGTTTGTTTTATAGGACAATGTGTGCAATTCCCAAAAAGCTTACTGATGGCATAACAGCAGAATTTAGACAGGTAAGAACATCAGAGTCTCACAGGCCTTAGAAACAAACCCACACACTGAAGTATATTTTTATTCACTAAACAGTATTCCTTTAAATTATTTCATGATACTCCATTTCTTTCCACTGCATAAAGTATCCCCTAAAAGATCCAATACAATTTTAATATGAAGTAGAATCTGTAGGTGAAATAAGACATGAGAGATGTATGAAAAACTATCTTAAAAATACATTATTAAAGTATGAATATCTTTTAACTTTTAATTTCAAAGCAAGTGCAATGTTTCTCATTAGTATCAGTGGATCTCTCCACTAAGCATCTTGTATAGCAATATATAGTTATATTGTATGATAAAAGTGTCAATAAGCAGCATATTTCTTCAACAGTCAGTACACTATTCACCTAAAAATAACAACACAAAAGCAGCTTTTTAAGGGTAACCTCTACTTCTTGCTACAGTACATATAGGAATGAGATTCAACCAGATTTTTAATGGTGTAGAAAATAGAATTCTGTCCAATAAAAGAATGCAACCCATTTTCTGCTGTTTGGGCAACAGACTACGTAACAGTTACATAGAACATTAAGAGCAAAACAGAGGGCTTTTAAGAATCACCTATTGAAGAAAAAGCCTTTGTTACAGATCTGCAGCTCCCAGGTTACTTAACACAGAGCCAAGACTCATTGAGGTCCCGTTCAAGAGATCCCCAGAGCATGTGACAGAAATCGAACACAGAGGATTTTATTCAAGTGTCATAATGTGCTTATGTGTTTTGAATATGAATGTTAATGAAATGTCCTGAAAATTATTTCCTGGAAAATTCAAACCATCTCTATTCAGCACCACCTTCTAGCAAAGAGCTAAAATATGACATTGCTCAGCTAATAACCCGGAAGGAAGAATTCACAGGCAAGTTACAAAGACAAAAAACTCACCAAACATATTATTAGCTGTAGATTACTCACACTGTCCACTGCACACCCAAAAGTCTGGTTCATTTCAGCTGGCATTATGTGTAACATAAAAAAAACTTAAGTCTGTACATTATTCAGGATGTCTATAAAGCTGTCCAAAATTAACTGAATAAGAATTTAAAGGAAAACTCTGACCTGACTTTGCCATAGGTGTACATAGCACTTTACAACAGTAACAGAGGATGAAGATGCTACTCCAAAAGGTTTGCAGTTTCATGAGAAATTGTTAGTCTAATTCACAGATGCAGCACTATTTTTTGAAAGGAACTACTTGTAAATAAGGTAAAGCTTACCTGGCCTTCAAGCCACAAGCAGTAGTATGCGTTTCAAATCTACTTGAGATCTAGAGGTAAAGCTACACAACAGATAGCCCAGGAGTTACTGCTAATCAACAGGAGCTTGTGCATCCTTCATAAGTAAAAATCAGTAATCTTATCTAAAAATAGTGAATCTCTTGCAGCATAATTAAGATTTATCCTTCCCTAGCTGACCTAGTCCTTGTTAAAGTTGCTCTTGCTTCCTGTCAAACTCAGAACTATAGCTAAACAAGGTCCAACTAATTACATAGATGAATATATAACACACACACACTGACTGGGTGAATTTCACCTTTCTTTACCCAAGCCCCAGAATATGTGGTTTAGGAAGGGAAATGAGGGTGGCATTAGTCTCCAGCCCTCAAGTAAATCAGACAGCATAAATGCCATCCTACCAGGAACACGCTACGTAATAATTCGAACCCACAACTTGCAATGACTTCTGCTTTCTCTCTGCACTGTGCAGTAATTTGGGGTTTCTGAATCCACAAACAAAGGGATTTGGTGGCCTTACTTCTCATGCTGATGCTCCTGTGGCCTTTGGTTAGTAACCAAGAGGACGGCAGGGCTCCCAATCTAGACACCTCAGGGCTCAAGTAGCATGGTCGTCTTGAATTTCTCCTAGTACAAGTAAACTGCATTAATGATTGGAAGGTACATCTTGAAAATAGTATCTGAAGAAATATATTTCCTGCCATTCATAGATAGATCTTCAACAGAAAAGTAAATGTTCATCTCGGAACTGATGTACATATTTCTAAGGCATTTTCTTCTGTATTCAGTTGTATATACGTGTAGAGTCTGCTTGCTACGTAGTATTCTGTTATGCATGGAGCTGAGTTAGGCATTATATTTGTCCGGTGTTTCAAGAGCCTTAAGCATGTGTGCCCTAACTTTTGAATGTACAAGATTATTTTTTTTCATTTATTGTCAAGTGAATTTAAAAGAACACAACAAAAGCCTAATTTTCTACTTCTATTAATTTTATGATATAGACTTCACTAGCTTGTTACACTTACATAAGTGATGTATTATTTTCTCTTTGCTCAGAAATTGCAGTATTGCAACCTGCAGATAGAAAGGGAGTGATACATCTATTTATGGGAACAGCTTACTGTCGCTTCCACCCAGTAGTATTTGTGCCACATGGGGTACTGTTAACAAACGAGTGTTTGCACTGGGCTTCCTTTAATCAAAAGGAAATATTTATGTTACTTAAAGGTCGTTTTGTTTCAGTAGGCATGGGATAAATGACAACTTGGTTAAAACGTGCTGGCTTCTAGTCACTTCAAAAGTGTGACTATAATCACATTTTGATTCCAAAACATACCTGAACAAAGCACATTGAGCAAAGAAGCTAGGGGGGAAATGTGTCTCTTGAGGAGTTTTTTACAAAGAATTTTTTTGCTATAACCATGAGAGTTTAAACAGAAGTCTCAAGTTTCATTTTCCAGCTTTCCTAATAATAATGTTAAGTATCAATTTTTATTCTTTATTGGGATTTTTTTGGTCTTTATAATGTAGATGGCAATTTGAAAATGAAGAGTAATTAACTTGAAAAGCTTGTCAACAGTAACCAAACTTAAGGTGTATCATTATATATGACTGGCTGTACTTATGTATTTATTTGTCTAAATTGTATATATTGTTTTATCTATAGTGTCTGTAGGAGTGCATTCTTTTAGATTAAAGTATTATTTACAGTTTTGTGGGATTACCAGCAAAGCTGCTAATCAAGATACTATTTTTTTGTATCAATGTCAAATAATTAAAAAAAAATAAGAAGAAATTAAAATGAAAAACTGAAGGAGTCCTGTACAGTTTTCTTCTTCACTTCTTCCTAGAAATGTAAACAGTATTATCTAAAAACACAATACCAGTGAATAGGGTCGTTTGTCATAAGGAAGAATATTGTGCTGTAAAAGTAGATTTTTAAAAAATAATTGGAAAAAATAAACACAACAAAAATATTACTTTTATTCATTATTTCTGCAACAACTTCATCAAGCTGGTGTCCACACTAATCAGATGTACTACTTCATTTGACTCCAAAGACTTAATCTTAAAACAGCCATGACAATATCTGGAAAATTAGTGGATGGGTTCATCATTTGCTTTGCCCTATTCAGCTACTTTGGCATCCCCAGCTAACGAGAACAAAGTTTGGCAGTTCTAAGGCAGCAAAGCTGTTTGAGTCCCTTGGCCCTGCAATATGATTTGAATGCCCCAAACCCTACATCTCATAAAATCACAATAAACTCACTCTCAAGTTGCTGTGTGACTGCTGGGAGGGTACCCATACAGAGGGAAAGGGTTCTCCCCTGGCCTCTTAAGAGCCACACGCTGACCCCGATACAGCCTTTTGCTACCCCAAGCCCCACAAAAGCACCAGGAGATAAATGAAGAAGCACAATCTGAATACACCCAGATTATCCAGTTAGTCTCACATAGTGTTCGTCTCCCAGTACCTATATACTAAGATGCTGTTTTGCCCAGTAGGAGGGCCTGGGCAACCTTAGAGTATTCACACCAAAATAAAACCACAAAACAAAACAACATAAAAGCAGGACAAAGTCCCTTTTGTTGTAAGAACTAGTCAGAATAATTCCTCTCTCTCCATTCTACCCTTGCAGTTTCCTACGTAGAACGAAATATCTAACCTCTGACTACTGGTTTCAGAGTTCAGTAACCCAAACTCATTGAATAAATTGATGGGAAAATAACACACACCCCTGAGAAGAAATGTAGCTTTTGCAAACCAAAGTGTATTTTCTTTGGGTCACCTGTTTCAGAAGCAGCTGAAGCATGCTACAGAGTCCTCAGGCATCCCAGCAATGTCTGTAGCAATGCAGCAAACTCACAAATTGTAATGAGATGCTTTAAAACAACTAAGAGTTTCACATACAGTAAAAGCCCCTCCAATCATTTTTCTCTCACTTTCACCATAGCAGGCTGAATCTAATTGCAACACTTACATGGTGTTTAATTAATATACAGCTTGAAGATATATAGATATTAGCACTAGTAGGGTGGATTTCATGTAGCTTATCTTAATTACAAGCATTCTATTTTCTCATTTACTTAATTGATTGTCATAGATTTCCAAAGAAATTTGCACTGCCCTAAGTGAAATCAATATGTAAAAAACCCCTTAACTTTTTAATACTGCTGAAGCCTATTCAAGCAGCAATGTGCCAGGAAAGGAGATCTGTATGACACGAAACATTGTACTGAATAATATCTGCTTACTTTTCTCTTGTTAAAAATAGGAATTTATGAAATGGAAGAAGAGGAGTCATCTGGGAAAAAAATGGATATGCCTTATTGATTCAACTGCACCTGTAATAGAATTGTCTGAAGTATCTCCTCTGATGACCTGCTGAACGCAGGGGAAAAAGATCCATTTTTCTGCTAAATCTGTGCATGAGCTGACTCTACATTATATCTCTGCCTCACCTGAAAGGGCTAAGGAGAGCAAGAAGAGATTTATTCATCATGCAAGATTTATCCTTGAGCATTTATTCTGCAAAGGCAGTGTTACATATCAAGCTGTGTAGAATTACGTGCAATGGGTTTGTAATGTAGAGAGCTTTTATTTGGGGGAAGCAAATATCCCAAACTTGAGGTGTGCTGGGTAACGCCTACTATATCTGCAGCTAAATCAAGACTATCAAGAATAATTCCAATCCCTACATCTCTTTTACCTTTAGGAATTCCTTTCTCTGGCCTATTTTTTAGCACTACCTCTTTCCTCCAAGAGAAAGCAGACCTCTCAGGCTCGTTGGTCTAGCAGTAAAAGCAAGGGGGAAGGAGGGACCTCCCTACAGTATCATTAGGGAAGTGCTAGCAGGCCCAGAGTACAGAATGGGTTAGCATGACATCGATCCTCTTTTGGCAATAAAGACAGCAGCCATGTAAGTGAGATGAGCCACAACCAGCACCTAGACCCATCCATCTTGATACACCAGCTATTGAGCTCTAAATGCATCATGCTTGGATCAAGCACTGATTCTTGCTTAAGACACTTATAGGAAAATATTATAAGAAAAGCGGTGCCAAAGTGTAGCAAAAGCAGAAAGGAATAAACATTTTGAAATATTCTAAGATTTTTTTATTACTTATTCAACTTCAGTAAATCTCTACTCAAAACAAATCTTCCATTGCAAGAAGTTTCAATAGTTATCCAGTATCCATCAGATCTCATCCTCATAGGAATCCAGGGACAATGAAGCAAGACATTGGTCTCCATTATTTGCCATACTGCAGACTGCATTTGGATTGAGCTGTGTGAGGCAAATTAGATTTGATTCAAATCAGATTTGATTCATCAGTTTCAATAGGATTTATGCCTGTTCACAAAGGGCTGAATTTCATTCTGTGTCCCCAACTTGGGTCCCACTCCCACTCAGTGAAATCCACTGGAATATCATAAGTGTTTCTGGGGAAGAACACTGTATTCCAGGCAGTACTTCACTCACCAGAAACTTCAGCTCTTATCAAACGCAAGCAGGAAGGCAAAGCAAGCAGCAACCTCTCCAGTTTCCCACCAAGCCTATTCCTTATGAAGACAAAGTAGAACACGAGACCTATGGGTCTGTAACCTGTGCAATGAAAGCAGGTATATAACACTGACACTTGACGGGAGAAGGCTCTGTTGCTGAGCTATCTATCACCTCGTTCTCTGCCAGTTCATGAACATGTTATATTCTGCTCATAAAAATTCTGTTCAGCAGCTCTAACAAGTACATGCCACTGGCAAGAGCCCCACAGGGCAGTACCAACTTCTTGAAACTGCTCCTTTTTCAGTCCCTATATAGCTTTTATTTTTGCAGTCATTGCATTGGAGAAAAAACGGTGGTACAATGATACTTTTCCTAAATTTCATTCATCTGGAAGAATTCCAACAATTTAGGATCATTTTCTTCCCCCTTGAACACCTTGACCTTCCACCACATCCTTCTCCTTCCTCTCTTGCCCCCACTTCATCTTTTTGCTTGATTTACAAACATCTCTTTAGCCTCACACCATTCTTCAACACTTTTAAGGTGTTCACTCTGCTACATTTCACTGTTGTTTCCATCACTGTTTCCATTTGCCTAATGTGCTTTTTACATAGCACAGCATCCTCCCACATCAGGTGTACCCATCCGAACCAGCCGCAAAAATAAGAGCACAGGCTTTTACGAAGTGATGGCCCCTACCTGAAAGGTTTGCAGTCCTACACTGTCCAATGCCTGGCAAAGTGTATTCATTGAGTTTCAGAGGACAAGTAGCCCTTGAAGCGATTCCCTTAAGAACCTTTTCTTTGGTATTACCTGGTATAGTTTTAGGTATAGGGAAACAACAGGTCCATCACCTTTCATCCTGTCTCTGCTTGCAGAGCCTAACAGACCTTGTTATTGCACATTTTCTTTGTATGATTTTTTCCTTACTCCTTTTACTTTTCCTCATATAACCTTGAATAGCTCATCAGAATTCAAAACAGCATTTTTTCCTATTTAATTTTAACTTCCATTAATCAAGTATACCTTATTCTATAATTTCAATGTTTTAATCTTTTTATCTGCTTCTGCTCCCTACGTTGCCTCCACTTTCCTCATATCTTTCTAATAGACATCCAGCACTGAATCCATTACAAGTGCATTTACACGAATGCAGAGCACAGTGGTACTTTTCCCCGTCCCTGTTTCTGAGGTATCAATGACTGCCTTATTGGATTAGTTTCGCCAGACAGCACAGCTTGTCTTATATTATCACATTTAAAGCAGAAAATTAACTTTTGCTAGCATCTGGAACAGACAGCAAGTCTACAGGGCTAGAGTAGCTATCAACATGTCAGGTGTGAACATACTCATGTGATTTTTAAAAGTACCTAGTTAATTAACTTTCTTTAAATAGAACACCATTTCCACGCACAAAGGCCATGGAAAGGTCCAGATCATTCAGGATAAAGTCATCGAGGTGCACTGAGGCTTCATATTATATTTGCCATCACTTTGGAACCATTTAGTTAGCTTCCAGTTTTACCAAGTGTTGGTTGCAGGATAGTTTATGACACGAAGTACTGCTGCCTTGGGGTTGGTATCCGGTACAGACTACTTCCCAAGCACCACTTTATTCTAACCAATTATAGCATATCTGTACTTTGAAATACAAACTCAGCTGATGCCAAGGTTGATGACAGGCTGCTTTAATTGGTCATTAAAAGCCAGTATTATTTACTGCCTTTTTACTTGGATTCAGCACTTCTAACACATAGGGATAAAACTAATGGGCTAGAATAAAGAATATATATGGCATGTAATTAAAATTACATTTTTTAATAGAGGAACATACATGCACACAATGCAAGTGCTGGCATATACTTAGAAGTACAGGTTATGGAAGTAAACCTGTTAATTGGTATTATACTGCAATTTAGCTGTTACTTCAAACAGATGGGTGAGTTGTGCAATGTTTTTAAATGGATTTAATTACCTGTAAAAGCATTCGCATGTGTTAGTTAGCTGCAATAAATTACACAATGGTCCACAAATTCCTTTAAAGGGGTTTTGAACATGTAGTATCTATAGGGAAATAAACAAAATAGTTACTGGCTATTTGTTTTATCAATACAGAAACAAGAGCAAAAAACCTCACCATTCACACAAGACAAAAATGTGCCAGGTTTTGATGTATATTTGCACCTCACAGATAGGTGAATCTCAGAAATAACTTGTAGACAACATATCCATCCATATTCTTAGAAAAATGATCAGACTAAGTAAATCTAAACAGATTACCCTTAGTCTCCCCCCCCCAAAAAAACCCCACAAGCTAAGTGTGCAATTGAGGTAGCTACCATGGGAACTGTTGTCCATGTTCTGTTGTCCTTGTTTAGGGCAAAGTTATTCACTAAAACATGAGTCACGTGGAAGACAGTCCATAGATTAATCTGAACATGTATTTAGCCTATGAAATATCCAGACCTCTACTCTATTCACTTTAAGGTTTAAGCTCCAGATACTGCTTCTTGTCTTGAACTCCAGGGAAATCCAATAGTAAGTCTAAGTAGAGACTTTTTCCTACTTGTCACCCACTAAGTACCACAGAGGAGTACACCCCAATTAGATAACTATTCTTGCCCTATAGGTTTTGTTTGGTTATTAAACTCCCTGGCTGCAATACTGGGAAAGCAGCGATCAGCAAGGGAAGTCCTTTCTGACTCATGTGGCTGGCCAGACCTTCCCACATCTAAGAGTAAGGGCTATCCTTACAGCATGGCTACTAAAGAACACAAATGAAATGTACCCTGACTCATTGAGATCCCACAGAGCCTACATCCTGAAGACTCACGTCAGTCCCAGGTTCTGGTGCTTTCTACTGTAACCAGGCAGAAACCTTGCAGGATCCTTGGTTACACCTTGGCACAAAGTCTCCACTGGGGAACAGTGCATTTTACCTTAGAGAATGAATCATGGTGCCCCCAAACATGACATTTTAGGATTTCTAAGCTGTGAGGAGAGTGAACCCTTATCGGATAAAGTCTCGTTTGTGATAGGCCTATTTCCTGGATGTTTTAGATGATGAAATGCTTTAAGTATTTTTAAGGTTTTGAAATTGCTGTGCTAGGAACGTCATTGAAAACAAGCTTGCACTTTTATCTTCTTCTAATCCCAAGAGAAATACCACTTCAGAGGAGTATGTTACATTTCATTTGAATGCTGGGACAGCCCCATCAGTAAGTAAACTAAAAAGCATATGGATTGTCAGTGTTAATACTACCACCTGCCCATGTTTTCCCTTTCCAGCTCTGATCATCAATCACATTTCATTCTTTCCATTTCCATGCCTTGCCTTTCAAAAGTAGCAAAGTTTACTGTTTTTTTTATGCATCACAATTTCAGTAAGGCTGCATTTTGTTTAAGGAAAAAAAATTCTTACTGCAATGCAAACATTTTTAAAGAAAAATGGAAAAAATTGCAGGTGGGAACTTGTACTTGCATGCACACACTGACTGGCAACATGCACATGAAATACAGAAACAAAAAATGGGAAAATCTTTTCCATGTTAGTTTGAAATAATATCTAAAATAGAAATTGGTAATACAAACTTAAATGGTATACACCAATAACTTACTTAGCTTCACCTGCAGAATGTTAAAATTGAATTTATATAGGTACCACGTTGCATCTTGCAAAGTACGTGCATTTATATCCTTGTTCCTAAATTTGCCAGTATCTGCACTGAGGACATTCCATACAAATAATCTTTCTTTTTGTTAACTTACCATAAATTCAGACAGCAATATAGTTCAGTTCCACAAGAACAGATAATCCTTGCAATCCTCTCCAGAAGGCAGTAATTTTGCCTTTAATTATAAAAAATATTTTCACAGAGAACTCTTTTGTGACTAAGACAAGGATTATGATCTTTGTTGGATAAGCAGTAGAAGCCTTAATTTCCACTGTTTGCTATGTATTTATATTAACCAGTGTTATCATGCACTCATTTCTCCAACAGAAGCTTTCAAAGGGTTCTCATTGAGATCTGAGTAAGCAGCTGAAATTATTTTGTTTTTTTTTCAAATGCTTTCAAAAGTAGTAACAAATTAAGTGCACGGATTTATTTTGTCAAGCATTACTAATGCTCCATTAGCTTAATTTGTGATGACGTACAAACAGAACCCAGGACTAGTCGGAAAAATGAAAATTCACAGGTGACAATCAAAGAAAACCAGAATATGTACCTATCAAGAGCTCAATATTGTATGAGAGGACCAGTTAGGTTGCTAGCTACAAAATAGGTTTGGATTTTTTTTTCCCCCATATTACACATAATGGTGCAGACATCAAAACTCTGGTTTGGTTTTGTTCGCAATTATAGTGGTAGCTCTTAAAAGCCACAAATGACTGCTGGAGTAAATAAAATCTGGAGGAGTTTGTATCACAGAACATTTAGAAATTGCTCAACAGTGCAGCTGCATCCCAGTCTCCAGTGCTGACCATTAAGAACTAAATCATGGGGAAGGCCGAGAGTGAGGTCTGACCAGAAATTGTTTCCTGGAAGGGGCAGTTCCCAAGCAACAGTAGTTATAACTTCTAAAGAGTCCACATACATAGCAAACACCTCCACATGAACCACAACGTGACATCTGGCTCATTAGACAAGGTGTAGTCCAAAGAGCAAAGGGGAGGGAGGAGGAGGGAAACTGAACAAGGGGCCTGAGAGCTCTCATTTCTCTCACACTGAGTTAAGTGCTGCAATTCTGGGACCCACTTGAAGAGATAAATCCTCTTGTAAAAAAAATAAAATTTCAGAACGGAGGGAAAGGAAAATAAACTATTTTGTGAACTGCAAGGATCACACATGTATACTTATGTAAAACAGTTGTATGCATACATAAGTTGGGAGTGAAAAATAAATACTTTGGAGAGCTGAACAGTAATTGATGCAATTTTTGGAAAAATCAAATGCCACTAGTAAAATTAAATTGGTATGCAGAATAGTGGAGTTTTGTTTGTTGAAGAAATTGCCACCATGTACTTTCTAGATAAGCAGCAAGGGCACCTTATAAACAAAGAGCAGCACAAAAGTGTGTGTACACCTCCAGGATGGATTAAATATGTTCTCAGGAACTCTGTCCTCATCCTGAATTTCTTATACTCACGTAGCTCAGTACAAACAAAGCACTAAAACCATCAAGCAAAAGTAACTGAATTTACAAGAGATGTGTGCTGGTGCAGGGTGAGAGAACCAGAGCCAAGGTCCTTGCTTTTGGGCACTTAGAATCTACATATATACTACCATGTAACGAAATGTACTGTATCGACCGGCAATGCTGCACTCACAGTCCTGCTCCACAGAATTTTCTCCTCTTCTCTTTGACTGTATGATATGTATGAAATAATGAGCACGGACTGAGCACTGAGACTATGTACATGCAAGTCTTGTTCCCTCTGTACTCTGCAGTGACCAAGCACCATGTGGCACAGCGCTGAGCCCAGAGCATCAGCCCTGCTGAACGGCATCTGGGCCACCTTGAAGCAGAAGAGCTCAACTGCCTCCAGAGAACCTAGCTGGAGCAGCTCTGGAGAAGGGCTCTGGGAGGAGAGGCATGAGTGAAGACAGACGGGGTGGGCATGAGGAAAATTGTGTCAGGAAAGTATTGCCTCAACGGAGACAAAGCATGACAGAAATTGCAAGAGGACAAGCGTGAAAAAAAAAATCTGAGCTGCAGCTTTGCTCTTCTAAAGCCAGATATTGCAGTATGTCAGTACCATAGCCAACCTAGTCTCCACAGGAAAAGACATTTCCAACCACAAGGGTAACCTGTCATAGCAGAAGAACTGCCTCTCATGTCACGATCTCCTCCCTTAGTCCTTAGGCTTTTACGCACCACTCTCTGGGATGATTTCCAGGCAGCTGCACGAACAGTCACACTGTCAGAGGGCTGTGGCCTGCACGCTGCCTTGGAAGGGGAATTTGCAAAGCGCGCTGCATCCCAAACACAATGGGGCTGGGGAAGCATCACTTCCCAACTTCCAGTATGGCTTAAAAAAATATTAAAAAAAAAACACCAAAGTGTTTTCATGACCTATTTTTGTGGAAGTTGCTTCATTCTTCTTGTGGCACCAACGGGGGGCACACCAGAGCCAGCCTGTGGACCAGCATAACTCCAGCTGCAGCAGCACAAGCCGGACGCAGAAGCATGGGCTGTCCCCAGCCCTCAGCAGCACTCGGCTCCCCAGCCTGGGAGCAGTTCTGTGCAGCTCTGTCTGTACCCCAGCCAGCTACCTGGGTTACAGCTGCTTCACAGCTGCAAGGATCACAGCACCATCCTAAGCTGATTCCCTATAAAGCTTCTACAAAACCATGCCGATTTCTAATTCTCTGTTTTAGATGAGATTTTTCTGATAAATACAAGCTAATGCAAGTTAATGTAATATCTGGGTAATACAAGTTTATTTCCAGGTGAACATGAATAATGACAACAGGTCAGCACAGGAAAAAATCCTACGAAAGATAAACATATGAGGACATACAGAGTTACAAAATACTATGGTATAAATATTTTTTCTATGCATTGCCTTGGCAGTAATTAGCATAAATAAATACATAAAAATGTATATTTGGTAAGTGATAGCCCCCTGGATACCTGGCATATGCAACAAAACAGGCCTTTTGTAATTATTAATCAAGCAAAATTTTATCTTGGGCTAAAGAACACTTTTTGCCTCAACTGAATTTGAAAATATATTATCTGCATGTTCTAATATTTCTATGTATATCCCTCATTAAACCAAAACAGTACCAAACATTTTCAGGACGCCAATTTCACAGCAAGTAAAACACTGTCAATTTTCTGTAACAGTGAAACTCTACATCTAAAACACCATAAATTGGGAAACAGTTCTGTTTACTCTCCTGGATGTAAACTGAATGTTTCATTCACTTCGTTGTAATATATTTTTGCATCCAACAGCTGCCTTCCATTTAAACTGATGTCAATTTGATTTGCCACAGGGTCACTGAAGTACTCTTCCAAAAGGTATTTTTCAGGTCTTTGGCTTATACCAGAAGAGGAGAATATTACACTTACTTCAGTACTGTTACTCTTAGCATAAATTCTTACATTGCCTGAAACAACCCATAGGACATATGCAAATGTAACAGCCCCAGTAGTCTTTGGATTTAAACACATATAGAATTACAAGACATTATCTGCAATTACTTTACTAAAAATTTGCCTATGAAAAAGACCCTACTCGACTATGCTCACAATAGAATACGAAGATAATGATAAAAAGGGGG
>VZRW01008870.1:989021-1024251 GCA_013398125.1 Aegotheles bennettii | reverse complement strand
CGGGGTGAAGTAACACTCATTTGCTTGAGCACAGCCCTGCTTTGATTTCCACAGACCAATCCGAGCTATGCTACCTTCAAATGGTTCAGACCTTTGTCGGCCTTCTAAGTCCAACAAGGAAGCACTGTTTTGCAATACACATAAACCTGTGAACACAGAGTAGTTCTAAATAACTATAGTAATTTATACAATGCTAAATCGTGGCTCAATAGCTCTCAACCAAAAGTCTAGATATATCTTTTTTTTTCCTCTGGAAGGATTTTCACAAAGGATAAAGCAATACACAAGTGCATGAGTTCCCTCACCCCTTCAATCGTTTGTGAAGCATCAGGTTTATGGATGACTTGGCTGTGTCCCATCTGACAGACAGATTTACAAGGTTAGCACTGAACCTAATCAGAAACAATCAGAAAACTCCTTCTCTCTGGTGTCATTTTCTGCTTGGATGGCTATGTTATGCTCTTATAAATAGAAAAAGGTTTCAGCACAAGTAGGGTGGAAGACTTCAGGGAGATTTTAGTAATCACCTTCCATTCAAATCACACCTACTCTTTAATCACGATTGGATCCTTTTCCATTTTATAGCCCCAGGAGTACACTGAGGAGCTCGTAATCAACACAGATAGGGAGTGAAATTTTAGTCCTGCTGAAGCTATTATAAAGTATTATTAATTCATGGGGCTGAGATTTCAATAATGGTCCTTCCCTCTGGAGCCTCTGGTCGAATTTAAGGTGTTTTTCTCCACCCTCTTCCTATTTCTCATAATATAGAGTAAATGCTCCAGTGAAGTTAAAGTTTGTTTTAATCAGAGGTGCTCTAACAAGAAAGAAAAAAAAAGGATCCTCAATTCAACAGGATTCTCAGCTGATTCTCCGAGATGCTGGGAATAGGTTCAGGTTTAACCACCCCAATCGCGTATCTACTGTGCTTTTCCTCAACGTGAACACTTCACAAAAACCACAATCACAAAAACCTTTCTACAAAGCTGAAAAAGATGGTTAGGAATTTTATTTAATTTCATAAATTGCACATCTTGCACTGTCAGAAAGATAGAGCTTTCAGTTTATGCTAAACACTCTGCAACCAAAGCAACCTAGAAAACCATCAAATATATTTCGTAGTCTCAATACAAAGTCCTTCATCTTTATTGCAAAAAGAGGCACAGAAAGTTCACCTTTGAGAAGGTACGTTTTGCATCAGAACAGAGCACTGCTAGCTTCTTGCTTGGGTACATTCAGGGCCAAAGGCACAGGAACACTGTTCACTGCAGAGCAATGACCAGCCCCCTGCTGTGCTATGGCTCAGGAACCCCGTCCCACCAGACCAGGCAGGAGGGGAGCACTGCCCAACACGACCGATTGAACCACGGGGAAGCCTGGGACAAGAGGGAGTGCTGTCATTCACACCTCCCTGGTTCTGAACAAGCTCATGTTTGCTGACCATTTGATTTTATACTTCTTTCTTTAATTTAGCATTTTGTTCATTCTTGGTCAATAATACAGTACTGGCACAACGCAGGGCATTACCAAAAGATACTCATTTGCCAGAACAAAACTACCAAACTTAAAGCAACTTTAATAATGGCATACCTGGGTCCCTCAACCTTCTTTGATGTATTGGAGTAGACAGTAACTGTTTCAGAGACATAAGGAGCTTTCCTGGTAACAGTCTTGAAAAACTTGCCTTGCTCTTTACATTATGAAACAGCACAGGTTCAGGCTCTAACATCAAAGTGCATCAACCTCAGTATATCTTTTTTTGCTGTTCTTCCACTCCTCTCCCCCTCCGCCCCCCATACCAGAATGCTTACTAAACCAAGTCCAAGCTTTCAAAAACAGAGATGCAGGCAGAAACACAGGCCTCTCCCTTGAAGAGGCTTTCCAATGTAGCACTACACAGTCCATCTTGCAGAACACAGAAGTTTTGCTACTGGGAGATACAATCTTTTTACCTATTTATGTGTTTTTATATGACATGAGTAGCACACAGTCCAACTCTTCAAAACCACCAGACGCATTCTGGTTCTTCTGGCTCATTATTTATAATTGCCTGTTGATGACAGTCACACACATGACCTTTATGTGAAGAGACAGCTGTTACCAAAATAAATTTAAATTCCTTTACATTCTGAGGTCATACCTCGATTGTCCTCAAAGGAAATAAAGCCAGACCTACAGGGTCTACAGGTGTGGAGTAAATATGACAAAACTAGAAAAGCCTTTTACTCAAAGTAAATCTAAAGAACCCCAGCACTCCTATGCATGAGCAGCACCTTTCCTGAATTAATCTGAAATATTACATGGATGAAAAAGAACCAAATAATCAATTTTTTTTCCTGAAGAAAAAAAAAAGCATTAAAAAGTTCAATATTTGAAACATAGCTGGTTTTCATTGATTCTTAAAATTCGTACCTATCAGGAAAAAATAAAAATGAGGCAGCATGTAATTTCCATCTATTCCAATTCTATTCCTCAAAACTGGTTCTCTACATAAAAAGCATCCACTTCTGTAAGTTATTTGCTACACCCTACTGAGACAATAACCAAGCATAGCCTTTCAAATTCACATTTGGAAATTAGATGGCAAAATATTCATGTCCTGAGAAGGACAAGATTGCCTCCCTATTGGTTTATGCAATGAAAATTAAATATTTCTCCTCCTTACCATACACTCTCCCAATTCCCCAGAATTGTTCATCAAGCCACCATTGCCCATATTCTGAACATTATTAGAAGCAGACAACTTCACAACTACTGAGTTTGGTTCAGCATCTCAGATTACAATGACTATGCAAGCAGCTTGATGAGCATCAATCTAACAATCATAAAGCAGCGATAAAACCGCATTTTTATGTGCACTGTAATGTTACTCTTAGTCATTGAGGGAAAATGAATAACTAAAATGTCACAATGCTCAACTAATATGCCCAGATATTTCATCAGTTTGACTATAGTGTAATAAAACACAAGTAAAACACACTTTGTGGAAGTTTTTGTGGTTTGAGTAAATCCAGCTGCTCCATCAGTTCATTGGCAGAGCACACACACAGGGAACTAGAACATGTAGGCTCCCACCATTTTTCCACCTTCCCATTCTAAGCTAATTAGCATTCTTAGTGCATGCACATGCATAAGTACATTGCAAGAGGGTGGAAAGGCTGGTTGCTCACTTGATGCAGTGGAAAAACCCATAGCAATTCACTGAATAAAGTTATATCACAATTGATCCAGAGAAAAAAAATACAACAGCTGCTATTTATTATCAACAAGGTCTCATTTTTTTTGCTGTTTTGAAAGAACACTTGGGTAAGGGGCATCCTCTGCTCCCTGCTGAACAGAAACCAGCATTTTCAACGCATTCAATTAGCAGTGTTTTAGGTCTGTGTCAGATTCATCATCAGAGCTAATTGACTTCAGGCACAGGCCAATCTCACCATCCGACATCATTATGCAGAGGTAGGTGGTAAAAAGGAAAACAAATCTCTGATTAAGAAAAGCATGAGGGGGAGGCACAGCATTTACAAGCTGCACACAGCATTCCCTCTCAGAGAAATAATGATGTTTAAAAACATTCTGAAGGGATGCCCCACAACCAAATTTTAGAGGACTGCTCTGGAAGACCCCAAATTGGAGATTTTAAATTAGATCAAGCTGGCTGAAAAGGCACACTTTCATCTTTATCTCAGGAGAGAATGTGTGGGAGAGAAAATTCAATATTTTCTGGCTTATTTCCCTGTTCCCTCTTCCACCTCCATGCACATAGCAGAAGTGTGCTCTGGGAAATAGAGGAAATTGTGGTAGCACATAGGATAGTATTTCTAGAAAGCAAAAATATTTACCACAGCTAGCTATGCTGCGTTGCAGTTTGAATGCAGCTCTCTGTATGTGTGAGTGGGAATATCTGAGGTCAGCACTTGTCAGAGGAAAGAGACAGGCACTCCTGTTCCCTTGGCATGACAAGCATACGTTGGGAGAGCGGGAGGCAGCTTTCCTGGCCCAAAGCGCATGCTGGAGTACCAAGAGATTAAAGGCTGGAAATGTTCCTCCTCTCCCACATGCACAAACCAGTTAATTCTCCAGACCTGCTTTTGTGCTGAGCTAAATTCCATGTTGATATTCATCCTTTTTAACACCTCAAAAATATTAAATTACAGAACTATGTTTCATCGACTGACTTCCACCACAGTCTACAGCACAGAGCTACTTTCAGCACGCTAAAGCAGAGTGCGCTGGCAATGCTGGCTCCACATACACTGACATTCACCAGCCCACAGAGCCTGCAAGTGCCCAGCTGCAAGCACTGGCATATAATCATGTCTACAGATTATTGTATTTTTAGAACCATCTAATCAAGCCCTATTTTCCTGGCCTCACAGACAGCTATGTGATAGCTCACCTGTTCCAGCTTTGCCTTCTTAAATAGAGACCTCTTCCTTCAAACGCAGCCAGGTGCTCCTGCTAGCAACAGGCCCAACATACTGTCCAGCAACACCTTTCTAACAGGAGCACCACAGCTGCTTTGGGGCAAGTCATGTCATACACGAGAACCATACCTATCTCCTAAATGCTTTTCATGTAAATGTGAATAAATTAATAGTTGCTGTTTTTCTTTCAGACTGGAGAAGCCTCCAAGGAGACCTCATTGCCACCTTTCATTACCTAAGAGGGGCCTATAAGAAGTATGGGGACAGGCTTTTTAGCAGAGCCTGTTGTGACAGGACAACGGGTAACAGTCTTAAACTGAATCAGAGTAGGTCTATGTTAGATACAAGGGAGAAGTTTTTCACCATGAGGGTGGTAAACCACTGAAACAGGTTGCCCAGAGAGGTGGTGGATTCCCTGTCCCTGGAGATGTTCAAGGCCAGGTTAGATGGGGCCCTGAACAACCTGGTCAAGTGAGGGATGTCCCTGTCCAGGGCAGGGGGGTTGGGCTAGGTGACCTTTAAGGCCCCTTCCAACTCACACTATTCTGTGATTCTCTTTTCCCTTGTTATTCAAGAGAGGCTGTGAATACAGTATTGAGGAAGCAAATTCCTATTACATTTTGTGTCTATTTCTACTCTATCATCACTTACACACTACTTTCTACTGCAACCTACTGTATATTTTTACCTTTTCTTTGCCTGTATGTATCTGCAAGAATAAACTACTTATGAACTTCATTTTTACAGACACTAAAGCTTTAACTACTTTTTCTTTCAGTTCATTGTTCTTCTGAACTTATTTTGCTCATATTGCATTTATTAGCAATACCTTAGCAGCAGCAGCAAAAAAAATATTAAAAACCCAACACAGCTGCAGGAATTTACTGTCTCACTGAACCATGGAAGCTCAGTGAAGCAGTGGCATGTTTCTGTATCACACTGCAAGTGAGCAACAACTGTTACAGCTTTATCTTGGTATACTACTGCTGACTGCTTCAACTAAAGTATTACATTCTTCTTTATTTAGATACCTCCTGCAGCCCCAACCAGTACAACAGATGATCACTTCTGACAGTTGCTACTCATACTCCAACACCTTCTCACCAGCCTTCGGGAAGGCATATAGTGAGTGGAACACGATTTTCATCCAATTATATATTTCCACTTCTTTTATAGGCCTGTGAAAACAACAAGCTTCCCTGAATGTTCATTTATTTCCCTGAAAAAGAAAGCTAACCAGCTAACTACTTTGCAGGTAGATTAGTCAATACTGGCACAACGTTTTGAGAAGCACACATCAATGTATGTAACAAAAATAATCTAACAGCAATGCCTTGAACTTATCTCCTTCAGGTCCTGCTCAGTAGCCAACCCACTGCAGTGTCGCAGGTCACCAACTGCTTCACAGGCAGGTGCACATGTACGGTACCTTTCAGCTACGCAACTCCAGCAGCAAGGTTGCTAATGAGTAACCAGCTGCCCATGGCAGCCTGCCTCCCAGATCACACACAATGCAGTGCCCTCTGCTCTCACCCGCACAGCCACAGCAGAGGCTCTCTGGCCTGACACACCACTTTTGTCACTGAGGAAAGGCACACTTACCGTTTCTGTGTCCTGCCACCAGGCCTCACCAGAGCACAGGGCCCGTCCATCCCAGAGCACAGCACCCAGGCCCTACCACACTGCCGACCCCTCCCACAGGGTGGGAGCTCCCATGCTAACAGGCCCCAGGGAACCAATTGCCTGAGGCGGGCCTGGACTGCCCCAACCAGCCTCAGCTGTGGCCACCAGCCCCGCACCTGGGCCGGGGGCAGCAGGTGTCAGCCCCAGCCCTGCCCTGGGCCCCTCGCACCCTCTTCCCCACACAAACCAGCACCTCACAGGCATGCAGGTCCTGCCTCGAATCACCGAATGATTTCTTGCAGTACAAACACCTCAGGAGTCTTAAAAATGGCTTCTCCAAAGCACTGGAAACAAGCAGCCCAGAGCAACCCTTTCCCATAAGCGAGCAACTGGTGTTTTCTCTCCTTCTCCTCCCCAGGCACTGCTGGTAAACTAAGGGCAGCAGACATTTCTAACACCACCCTGCCACACAGCCATTGAAATAAACATACAGTATAGAAATTCAAAATACAAATCTGTTTGTGCAATACAATTTTATTTTTATTTTATTTTTTTAACCTTTGCAGTCATCTTGGAGTAATGATCATGTAAACAGTAGGATGGGATTACATCGAGTCATACGCAAGTGGCTCTAGAACACCTCAACGATTATGACAAGGCATTATAAATAACTTCTCTTAATAATATATATTTGCCATTTTTCAGTACATTAAAGAGCTGCCATTTATTTAGGATTAGCTAGGAAGTAGTTTAAATTGTAACCTCTGAGAAACATGTCTCCAAATTTGAAAGTCTTTCTAAGGTTCTCTAGCTCCATATAACATCTATGTCACAGGTAAAGCATAAGACTACTTGGGTCAGAAGTGTTTTCTTTGTAACAGAGTTTTGCTTGATCATTGCACAAAGCCCTATTATTTTCACTCCACCTTGGTATTTTGCAGAACTTCAAGTAAAGCTTCAGTTCCGTTCAAGTTTCTATCACCTGTATGAAACCAGTTTCTATCATCAAGGGTAAGTCAGATCAGAGACAGACACAGTAAGCGATCTACCTTAACAACAACAGTTCAAAGTAGTTCTAGCTCACAGACTCCTCATTAAAGCATAGTCAAAATACTCTAACACTTTTGCTACTGTATATTCCCTCCTTGCTCAGATAACTATATATATTTATATATATGGTACCATATGTATGGTACTTCTAGAAAATTCTGATTATTTATTTAAGCAGCCTCAGGCACATTCTTAAAACATTAATGTCTGCAAGGCAACTCCCACTCCCTTGACAATCAGTTTGTGGACTGGTTTTTAGACACACAACCAACAAAAGCTTGCTAATGCCTAATGAATTAATTTCAAAAAAACCCTAGAAGTTACCAAATACTTCAAAAGATATACCTGAAACTTTTTTTAAATAATGGGAGATTAACTGCAAATAGCATATAATCAATTCAAATAATTTTCTTATTTCTAGGATGTGTAATGCATAAATATATGAAAAATAAACTTCACAGTCAGTTTTAAAACTAGAATTCAAGTTTGGCTAATAATTCTTAACTTTTATATTTATGTTAATTTCTAAATGTAACAGAACAGAGGCAGTATCATCAACCACAAGTACAGGTAAAATAGTATCACTCAAAGTTTATGAAAGAAGTAAGCTTGATAGAAAATTCCTTTTGTAACCAATAAATACAGCCACCTGAGTGCATTTCCACAGGCTTTTCACTTAGGGGGGAATCCAAATCAACTGCTAAGAGACATTGAGTAGCATTTTGAATGTTAGCAGCAGCGGTATAGCTGGGGTCTTTGCTTGTTCTGACTCTGTGAATTGCTAGAGAATGAAGCAGAAGTCAGTGTGTGGTGCATTATTTTTCCGTTGCATCTAAGCTGGCCTCTTCGCAATCTCACAATTCGGCTTGGGGTCAAAGGGACAGACATCAGCTGACACTTAACTGAGCAAACCCAATCAGTTTCACTTCATCAGGAATCTCAGTGCCATCACAGCCAGAGGCCTGCAAGTACAAACAGAAATGTTTAGTATATCACACTTCAGAAGAGAATTTGACAGTTGGGCAATCAATTTTCCCTGTATTGCCTAGTTAGCAAATGGCTTACTTGAAGGAAAGCTTTCAGACTTGAAGGAAAGCTTGGTGTATCCTCTGACAGTGTCAGCCAACTGCATCCTTAATTTTAGCAAACCCTTTTAATCAATATTAAAAATTATTAAAAAAAAAAAAAACAACTGGGAAATTAACACTTAAAGACTCAATTTCTTTAACCCAAACTTTCCAGACTGGAGCCCAATTTGTTTTTTCATGTGAGCATGCTGTTTTCACTCATGAAGAGCAAATAAGCTGCATGTACAGAATCCACCTTTTACCATTGTGCTGTAGACATCAAATGTCTCATGAGTCCAACTATCAAGTCTGTTTGGAATACCAATCCACTGAATTTTTAAACAAGAGATTGAAGCAGTCTACGAAGGGTAAATACTAATATTTGCAAAAGGACACCTCCTTTCTGACAGTACAGTCTAGTACTTAAAACTGTATTGTTGAGATTCTTCAGTAAAGTCTGTCACGGTACAAACTGGCACAAGCAGTTAGTTCATTTTTCAGAAATAACAGTAAGAATATATAACCACCTTGCTCAGGACCGAACTGTTACTTTAGGTCTGCTTTAAAAATAATTACATGCGCTGTAGGCAAAATGTTTTTGTATTTTGACTTTTAAATACAAAATTTACTCTGTAGGACAGAAGTGACTATATTTTAAGTAAAGGGATTTATGCACTCTTTACCTATGTGGTAGATAAATCAAAATAATAATACAACTGGATGAACAGTGTGTAATGGTAAATTACTTATGACAAATGCCTTCAGACTCTTTGGCATATCCAAAAAAAAAAGTATCAGAAGAATTGGTTCACCCTATAAAGATGCTCCTGATCCTTATATGCTTTAGTAGCAGTTGAATTTAGTAGAACTGGATTGTATATATGCAGTATAAGGAAAAGAGCTCTCAGATTGTGCACACAAGGTGCACTGAGTGACATTATCCATTGAGTTTTCATGACCAAAAATAAACTCACTCGATACTTGTGGAAGCATTGCATGAGGGTACTCCTTCAAATTTACTTCGAACAGACACAGAGAACAGTAGTTCTCTCTTCAGAGAGAGAATGTCACAGGTCTTATTTCACTGAAGTAGTAAGTTAAAGGTCCAAGATCATCACCACTGGTTTCTCTTATGCTATCTCTATGGTTTTTGGATTGGAAATTTACAAAGTAAATGGAGTTTAAGTTTTGCACTCAAAATATCATGGTAAAAGAGCTACTATTATTAACATCACTCTACATTCTAGCCAAGTAACATATCTAGATGAATGTAGATTTTTAAATATTGTCTAATATTTAATGCACCTGGAACCTATTACCTTTATTTTATGCTTAAGCACAACTACTATACAAACTGCAACATACAAGAAAAGCTCTTAGTATTTGCAATTCACTGTTTAGTGACTGAATGCATTCTTTCATTAATGGTTTTTTTCCTCCCTTTTTCATACGAAAAATCCTTGAGTTCTGCCAAGATTATTTATGTATTAAAGCAGCCTCCTTCCCCAAGTGAGAACTGCTGGATCCTGCAGGGAAGTCATCATTCTATGTTAGCCAAGACAACTAAGGGAGGTTTAATACTATGTATGTTCTGTAGAATGGCATAATTGTAAGATCAAAGATGAACTCTTAAAAAAATACGCAAGAGGAAGATCCAACCTTAAAGACGGATTTGTCCAGGCACCTTGCTTTAATAACTTTATCATTTTGGCAACGATTAAAGATAAAAACAGTTAATACACGAGTTGTTGTTCTTTTTTCCCCAAAAAGGAAAACGCTTGCTGTTTGAATAGAAATATTATATACCAGCAAAAGACCACCATAAGCAATCTGCAAGGAGCGAGATACTAACCATATTCCTTGTATACAAATAGTAATAACTAATCAGACTAAAGAGCACTTTTCAACTGAATTCTCTGAATGGATATAGGATTAGCTACAGGCTTTGAATCCCCATGAAATATCTACCAACAAAATGTGTTTTAATCAAATGGTATACAAGTGTTCTCAAATTCAGTGAGACCTTGTTAAGAGGTAACAAAGACTCAGTAGGTCATACAAACAAATGGCAAGAGTTCTCCTAGGCAACAATTCATTTAGCAACTCCAGTACACAATATAGAAACAGGCAGAAACAAAACATATTAAATTAATCCAAGGATAAGAATATATTAGGATATTACTTGTGGTTATGTATTTTGTCCAGGAAGTAGGGAACTAATGTAGAAACCTACATTAAAAATATCAGGAAGAAACTTAGGTTTAAACTTAACCTCAGGAATTGTTACCTAGTCAATGGCACTTACCTTGAGAAAGGGCAAAGACTTCAATTTTTGGATTGTCTATTAATTCTGATTATGGTAAGGGAGCAGGATTATAACAGCATTCACACTAGAATCTGAAATTCCACGTGACATTGACTGCACTCCAGCAACAAATCCAGCTGAATCACAGAAATACCCCAACCTACATTTTCAACTAGATTTGTTTTCAACATATATAAATATAAACTGGATACTATGCAATATTACATTTTGGTATCTCAAGCCTCTATTATAGGTGTGTGAACTAGAAAGTCAAACTTCTACAGAGCCTCTGGGGTATCCATGTATCTGAATGCTCCTGGTGAGGTGCCATTGACTACACAATAAACCTAAGTCAGATGTTCAGACATCAAGAACACAGATCAGCTGCAAAAAGAGAAGCATCAGGCTTCAAGCTATATTTAGACAGAAAGGGCCATAGAAACAGAACGATTTCAGTTACATGTCCTTATATGACCACCCCAACCCGTTCTCAAAAGAATTGTGTAAGTTCTGGTGATTTTACTGAACTATAGAGACAAATGAGTCCAAATGATTTGGTCAGTTAAAACTACTCAAATCTATGTTTAAAAAATGACTTGGGAAGAATAATCCTGAACTAAGACATTATCATCAGCTAGGTCACTTAGTCTCAAAAAATGGCTCTCTACAGCCCCTCTGAATCAGCTGCTTTTATAAACAAAGCTGTGATTCTGGAGACCTGCTTATCTAACAGACATTTGGTTTGGTCTTTCATACACAGCTGAGTCACTCTCAGCAAGAGGTGTTGAAAGCTAATTGGTAAGAGCTTGGTATTTACATAGCTAATCATTCAATAGCTTTAGGTATGTAAATTTTTCAAGTTAATTTTAGCAAGAAATAAAAACAAATACAGCACACCAATTCTGAAATAAGTTTTTGCAATATAAAGCAATTAATACTAAATTAGATCTATCATCATAGCATCAAAATCAACCAAAATTAGGACCTATGGTCCAGGGTACAAAATGCAGCACAGAAAGCAGTCCCAGGCCCAAAACCAGGGTCTGATGTTGTATACAGAGAACACAGAAAGAGATGGGGAGGGAAAAACAGTGGGAGAAATATTAACTCACAAGTGTGGATGGCCAATTGAAAGAAGGTTGAAGGAAAGAAGTAAGGAGAAGCAAGCAGTGGATAAGGTGACTTGCATGCAAGAAAAATGGTAGCAGGTGTTGAAAAAAATGGGATCAGAACAAAATGTCCATTAGCAGAAGACACTTCAGCCAGGGCAGAGTTGAGGGAGTTGGGGTGGAGAGGAGTTAGTTAACCTAACAACTACAGTTCTCTCTGTTTACTTGTTTCTGCAGTTATTCCCAGTTTTCTCACTGCAGTTTCTCACCTAAATCTCAGGCTTCCTCAGAACTCATGTGAATGAAACTCATTCTCCCTGCACAGTTACGGAGCTCTGTGACTGTACATATCCCTAATGTTCTGTCAAAATAGGGTTTAGGCTTTCTCTCTCACACATGGCAATTTCAATCATCTTACCTGTCAACACATTTATTCAGCAAAATAGCTGTTAATGAGGTAAAATCCAGACTCCATGTGAATATTGTTATAATTAGTTTGTTTCTTCCCATCATACTTCCACTTACCAACTTAAAAGTCAACGTTTTCAAAGCCTTTGGATCATCTACTATCTTCTGTAAGTTAGCAGCAACTGTAAAATAAAGCATGAAAAAATACAATTTAGAGAAAATTGCATTCAGCGTGACATCAAGCCTCGTGTTGAATCTTCTACTTAATTCTACACACACACGCGTGTCTGTAAATTACCACTTGAATCATTTAATCACTCTCTAGCTGTCATTTGAAAGTCAGTGGCAGTTGGGCAGACATAAATTCTGCCTCCATTCTTTTGCAGTCACTGATACTTTGTGACTATATGAATGGATTCAGAAGAGAAATCTGCCTGAAAACCAAATGATAGAAAAAAATAACTACTATCAGCTTAGTCTATTCCATAAATTCGATTAACAATCACACAAATGCAAGTGCAAGTAAAATAGGAGAATCACGCAGCCAAGGATAAGCTGATGGCTGTCATGACTTATATCACAGCGCCAGTTTCTAGAAGGCTGAGCTACCACCTCTAACTTCTGTTTCTCCTGGCTGCACGTGTGTCCTTCTGTCCCTTTTTTTGGACAGGCATTAGTACCCACACAAGCTCTTAGTGATCTGTTACGGTTCACTAAGCCAAAAGGAAAATAATCAAAAGTAAGAGAGTGATACAAAAGGACCCAATATTCAAAACTATTCTCTCAGTAAGCATGCCCGAGATCAGTGATGTAACAGCAATGAACAGTTTAACTAGACCTACAGAGCCACTGTCCAGAGAAGGCAGCTCTATGCCATAACAGAAGTAGCAGGAAGGGAACAATTTACTCCTTGAAAATACAGGTTTATTCTATCAAAACACCTAAGTCACACTTTTAATTGGTCTATTTTTTAACAATATTGCTACCATTAATCTTGACAAAAAACTGGCTGCTTTCAGCTTTGTACATTCAATAAACTTGCTCCCCAGCTTTGCAGTCATAGATCCTGTGCTAAATCAGACCGAATCATTGTTCAAGACTGACTTATGAGCCAAAGGTATCATCAACAGGACATCAACATGAGATAAAGACCCCACACTCGGCAGAGCTGTTCAGACAAGATTTTTAAAAAGGAAATAAACAGGTATTGAATAGCAGGTGTTTCTTAGTACATGGAGCAGGTAAGTACAATAAAGCAAAGAAGCAAGAAACCAGATGTTCTCCATAAATAACACTTTTCACAGACTTCATAAAGTGGACAATATACAGCTAAAATTTTGCATGTTGAAATGTCCCACCACTACAAACTGAGGTTCTTACTTCCATCATCTCCTAATATCATGACAATAAAATTTTCACTCCTACTGTGCTTGATCATATGTGATTCACTGTGTAGTAACAGGAATTGGCCTCACAGGGGAAAGTACAGTATTTGGCAAGGGGATTTAGTGAACTAAACAATTAGGCCAATTACCACTGTTAAATGTAAATAATTTATTTGGGGGGGGGAGGAGTCTCATTTTCATTATATCACTGAAATGGCACAAAGGACTGTTTATATACCTGTAACAAATCTGACCAGGGATGAAAGCGAAGGTTAATTTTTTTCCTTCCAAAAAGTTTTCTCTATAAAATATACCCTATGCTTGTTTTAAGGCTTGTTTTTCATTTAAACACAAAGTTAAATGAACTCAGATCTAGGCACTACAATAGAAAGTCTTTCCATTTTTAAAGCTTTATTATTTGTAATCTTCTTTATTCTAGTCATGAAAAACAAGTTTTATTTTAAACACAAAATTCACTTCCACAATCAATAAGACAATTTTATTGCAACACCTCCTACCTGATAAAATACATGAAAATACAGATAATGCTTTTCATTACAATTAATACTTAAAATATCATACGCAGGCAAAATGAAGTGTTCAGCATCATAGGCTCATAAAGCCAGGATAGAATAGTTTCAATTTTTTATGTCTTAAAAATCTATAAAATAGGATCATGCACTCAAAAACAGCTCTGGCTTACCCAAATCCCCATAGAACATGTCTTAAAAAAATTAAAAAGAAAGAACAAATTATCCAGCTAGTGCTAGATGGCTTCACTAAGAGGGAGACACAGTGCTATAAAACCAGCTAGGAGCTGGGTCCTAAATCCAAAGATTTCTAAATTCCCCTATTATAAAATGTTACAAAAAGATGAAGCTTCAAATGCACACTCATCTTCAGAAGGGGCAGCCTTTCATTTAATATTGAGCAGCTGTAGAACAACTAAGGAAAGTCAGCATGCTGCTTGGCTATTTTGCCTGAACGCAAAAGATTCCAGCTGCCCTTAGGCTAAGTAAGTTATAGCAAAGTTACTATTCCTGCACTTGCAAACAGCAGCCCATTATTAGCAAGTCTTTTAATGAACTATCATACAGTGGAAAGCAGCACTGAGGACTTTACAAGCAGTATCAAAATCTGAAAAAACCTAACTTTCCTGCTGATTATTTACCAAGGAAAGATAATGGAAAGAAGTGATATTTTGGATGGATACCGTTCTTCAAGAACACTCCTTTTCAAATAACAGTGCTCATTAAAAGGCTACAGGGACACAGTTTTATTCGTTCACTTGTCTATACTCTTACTAGGAAAACAAACAACTTTTACATATAAAATGCTAGAGAAACATCTGAAGCAGGCATATGAAATATGCTTTATTTTTTGCTTCTCTGATGGGCCATAAATAGAGTGGGACATGTTTAATCAAACAGAAGATTAGGAGGATTTAAGGGAGTAATGCCAAATGTTTTCAGGCTACTTTAGAAGAAAACAGACCTGCAAAGAGTCCATAATATTAGAATGCAAGTTTACGTAAAAAAACAGTCACACCTGCAGTTTCCTACAGAGATCTCAATTTCAATTATAAGCATTCAGCATTTTTCAAATTGACTTTTGGTACTATGTGTTTTGCATTTTCTAGTCTTTACAGAATGGCAATAAAAACAATTTTGCCAAATTAACGTCATTAATCCCATTCAACCAAGACACTGGGAATGTGAACCCCCCGCCCAAGGCCTGCTTCCTGCAATATCTGAAAGTGTAAGGGATTAACATCAACTAAGAATCAAATATGTGCATGTAATTACCTAGCAAAACCACAGAGTCCTGTTGGTACCTTTTTCATTTTTCTAAATCCCTGCCTCTCTTTTGCTAGCTTTGTCCTTATTTAGAATGCAAGGCCAACAATTAGAGGCAACTGTCTGAATGGGATACCTAAGTCTGGGAAGCTACTTAAAATATGGTTCATATTTTTTTAGGGATGCCTTTTCACCCTGGTGCAAGCCAAAGGTTCTAGGACCTCAGTAAGTACATGGCAATGGGCACATCTCTCTGCACCTAAACACCTTGAAGATCTGGGCTCAACTGGTAACTGGAATATTTTGAGGCCTGATACAGTCAACTAGGAAAAACAGCAGTAACCCATGAACTGCAGGTGTCCATGGCATCTCTAGTTTAGTTAACTTTCTTTAGAAATAGAGACTGCAGCACAGGCAGCAGAAGTCTTCCAAACACTTGAAAGTCCTCCCTGAAAGCTGGCCTGCAGTGCCTTCCAATTATTTCTCCAGAAAGTTTGGGGCTACAGTAAAGACATCTTGAGACCCCACCCGGAGTACTGTGTCTAGTTCTGGAGCCCCCAGCATAAGAAGGACATGGAGCTGTTGGAGTGAGTCCAGAGGAGGGCCACAAAGACGATGAGGGGCCTGGAGAACCTCTCTCATCAAGACAGGCTGAGACAGTTGGGGCTGTTCAGCCTGGAGAAGAGAAGGCTCTGGGGAGACCTTAGAGCAGCCTTCCAGTACGTGAAGGGGCTACAGGAAAACTGGAGAGGGACTTTTTACAAGGGCATGCAGTAGGACATAGGGTAATGGCTTTAAACTGAAAGAGGGTAGATTTAGGTTAGATATTAGGAAGAAATTCTTTCCTGTGACGGTGGTGAGACACTGGCACAGATTGCCCAGAGAAGTTGTGGCTGCCCCCTCTCTGGCAGTGTTTGAGGCCAGGATGGATGGGGCTTTGAGCAGCCTGGTCTAGTGGGAGATGTCCCAGCCCTTGGCAGGGGGGTTGGAACTGGTCTTTTAGGTCCCTTCCAACCCAAACCATTCTACGATGATGATGATGGTACTCTAGAGTGGAATAGTCTTCCTACTATAAGTGCAATTAAATTAAACAGATTTACCACTCTTACGAACGTACTTCTAAGAATTTAGGACTATTACTAAATCTACACAGTCCGGAGCACAAAGTATGCAAAGTCTCCTGAAAGACACTGAGAAATTCATGCCAGACATACGCTCACAACAGTGAACAATGTTCTCACATATAAGCAGTTGCTGCTGCTGTTCAGACCTACTCAGAATTACTGATTGCATCAGGCAAAACAGAAAAACAATTACTTTTAGGTGGAAATGCTATTAGGGTTTACTGATGGAACATCTCACCCAGCTACTAATCTTAGGCCCTTCTCATCAAGGAAAATTATCTACCTGGTTGAAACTCACTAACCCTCCTAGCACAGTTCATGCACCATGTTTTAATTTCATCTTAAATACGAAAAATGAGCCTAAAGTTTCTAAGTGCAGATGAACCAACCACATCTGCAAACACTAGGGAGGAAAATAACCATCCCATTCTCACCACCTCTCCCTCCCCCTTGCTTCAAAGAATTCATTTACTACACGTCAGTGAACAAAGTCAATTTAATACAGTAATGCTCTCCTTCAAGTGAAAAGGAGTTTCACATTAGGAGCTTCTAGAGAGGTAGGAATCATTCTCTCCACTGATACTTAAATTATTTGGAAAAGTGGAGAATATAGTAAAATATATTTCTCTGGATTCTACTTTACACCTTATAAGTATACTACAGTTCCTATTGACAAAGCCATTTTTCTTTGAAGTACTCCGAAGTCATGTTTTGGGTATTGTACTTCTGAAATTCATAAATTCGTTTGCTTGCAAGCAGCACTAATAGACAATTTTAAATCCTGTTGGGAATTCACTGTTTCTATATGGCCTGGATATACTAGACTCAACTTTATTTTGCAGAGTGTTTTCTCAAGATGTTATGGTCATGTCCCTATAAAAGTCAAAAGAAGAAACATGAACATGATAAGACTAGGAAAAAATTAAGCAGTGATGGAAAGAGCCTTGCCAGCAGTAACCTCAAGTAAATAGAGTATACTTCAAATCATGCCTTGGAGTAAAAGCCCTCTTCAAATGTTAGCAGCAGTTAGCACAATAGGCTTTTTGTTGTTTACAGCAATAAATGAGGTGCCGTTCTGCTTTCTTCAGAAAGCTTCTGAAGGACATATAATCAACCTATGTACCACAAATCAATCCAGGTTCTTTTGCAGGTTGTGCTTAGTGACAAATGGTTGTGCCACTCTGACAGAATAACTGCCTGCACTTGCAGAACATGCAATAGGATAAAAGGTCAAACCCAGCATATAAATATACACAACACAGGCTGCTAATTGCAGATAATAAATAAAAATACCCCACATAACTACAGTCCTCTAGCATGCATATTTATGTAGAATATACTACTAATCACTGTTTGCTAGATGTCAATTTTGTCCAACCACATCAGTTACAATTTTTAAATAAGGGATCAATATAAGATGAGGTAACAGAAGAAAAAAGGCTGTGTTCAAAATCACAAATGTAAGAGAATAACCATACTTTCAGCAGTCTCATATAGCCATTTTGCTCTCATAATGTAACAGGATTCTGCCTGGTTATTTAAAATTCTTAACACAGCATGAAACCTAAACCTTATGGCTTCTGAATAGGGAAAACTTCTGGAAAAGTTAAAATTAATGAGACAGTAAATAAAGCTACATGAAGTACAGTAGAACTATTTCCAGTACAATGCCAACCCAGCCAACTGAGTTGGAGCCATCTGGCATAAGCATCGACACAAGCAGAATCCAAAATTTGAGATTATATTTCTGGGATGCTCTCAAAAGAATAACAATTCATCTGCTTTTCTATTTTGAAAACAGTGGATGGGAAACCTCTGACAGCATGTTTAGGTTCAACAGTTTGCAGAGCTATTGCATATTGTAATCCTGAAATTCAGATATAAGGAATGGGAAAACATCGTTCAGGCACAAAATTACTGTCACAAAAACACCCTGACAAATTATAAGCTCCAAGAAAATGAAAAGTACTTTTAATAAGTCAAAAGTGAAATAATTTTTATGTAGTTCAAAACTCAGCCTATAAGAAATAGCCACCTTCAACTGCTCTCTACTTCATCAACGGTATGTTAGAGGCCAAACTCAAAGCCCCACAGATGTATTTGCTTTCCTGCTGATTGTTTCAAATATTACCTCTTCCCCAACTGTAGACAGTTATTTTTGCCATTTTCATCTAATACATGGGGTTCTACATAATTAACTGCTTTGGGACTGATGATTTGAGGATTAATGCTGTATTCTCCTGTACAAGTCTTAGGAAGCAGGATGCCTGAGTGACAGGGAATACTTTTCAATGGAATTATCACTCCTGAAAATTCAGCTGCTGGTAGGTCTTCCCCCTGAAGGTCTGAATTTATTATGCACGCTCTTGAGGCAGTTTCACATATTGCAAGAGGTTCGTTGCAATACACACATTCATTTATATTTCATACTGCACAGTGGTTTTCATGCATTTGCAAGTTCATAACAAAATCCAAACTAAGTTTTAAACCTTAGCTAGCACTGGATTACAGTACATTATGCAAACAATCAAAGCAATCCACCTTTAAAGGTTTTGGTAACAATTCCTCCAGATCCCTGATTTTCTGATCATTATCTATTATCTAGTAGCTCACGAACCAGCTGCAGGAAAGATTAAAAGGCTTTTCCACAAGAGGTCAAAAAGGTCTTTTAAGTGCAGCACGATTCCATTAGTTCACTCATTCATGACACTAGTCATAAAGTCACTTTCATTTATGTTGCTTGAGAACAGTAGCAAGGGAATATTAAAGCATTTTGAGATCTGTGACAGCTAACCAATGAGCATTTACTGCTAGGGGACTGCAAGAAGCTAGGCATGATTCTTGTAAGAAAGAAATAAAAGAAAATAGAAAGATCAACAGCAAGCCTGGCCTTCTCTTCTGAGGAAGCTATTAGACACTGATAAGGGAGAAACATTAAAAGTATTTAGAAATGTGTTATTTATGAAGAAGCTCTCCTTAGGAATTTATCAAAGGAAGATTAAGGCTCACAAAATTGTCTGAATCTCCATTTCAACATTTGATACTTCAACAGCTTGATTTGCGGCCCCACAATAAGAAAGCACAGCTTACAGAGGACAGATACAGGACAACAGAAGGCCAAAGCAGTTTTCCCTTGAAAGGGACACTGGAAGACTGAAGCAGGTCTCCTACAGCATCCTTAGGAACAGGACTACAATTTCATAGTGCAATTCCCACATTTTAAAATAATTATTAAAGGCACTTGAGCCCTGTGGTTCATATGGATTCTGAGCCCCAATGTTGTAAACATGGTAAACCCAGGAATGTATGCTGTTTCATGTGTGTATAAAGTACCAGACACAAAGAAGAACTGTACCTAATAAAACCATGCTCACCTACTGAAGAATGGCCCAACATACAGCAATAGTAAAGAAAAGAGGCAAGCAATACTTTAAAGTATGCATAGAATACTCATAGGTGCAGGTTGTGCTACCCCTAGTGAGTACCAAAATCTGTGCTGATTTAACTTACGTATTAATTAATTTATTCTATATGGACAACCAAGGTTTAGGCTAGTTCATGTATTTTTAGACATTTTTAAGGACATTCACTAGTAGTTTGACATCAGGGTATCTCGTTCCAAAACAGTGAGGGTGGGGGGTGAAGGGGAAAGTGAGACCAAAGGTTTAACAACTAACCAGTTATACTGTGTTATTCAGGAGTGGAACAGGCAAAGGCATAGTGGAACAGGCAAATACATATCAGGGACATGTATTTGTGATTGGTCTCTACAGACAAAGACCTTAAATACTTATTCTTGCACAAACTGAAAAAATAAAAGAATAATGGATTAACAGTAGACTTCAAATGTCTTCACATTAAGATCTGTTAACATGGGGTATTAATAACCCAGGGTCAGACAAAAATTGGAAAACCAAGGACTGATCAAGTAATATACAAGATCTCATTTTTCTTTAGGTAGCTGATGAAAGAAGTTACTGCCAACAGAAGCAGTTACTGACCAACAGAAGCAATATATTTTATGAAACAAGAGCACTGTATCAAAATGGCAAATGAAATAAATTAGTGCTAGAAATCTACCTATTTCAATTGCAATAACACATTATTAAACTCTGAAATTCTCAGTTATTTAGTATGGATATCTGATCCCAAAATAATGTTTTAAATTCTACAATACATGAGATAAAAAAGAAAAGACTGAAATTGTGATAACTGTTTTTATTGATTAAATTAAAATATTATTATAACTGGCACATTGTACCTTTTCCCAGAAATATATGAAAAAATAGAAGAACGATATTTTAGATTGATTTTTTTTTTCCCCCCAGAGTACATGAAGAATGCCGAGGCAAACCACCACACATTTAACATAAAGTGTTATAAAAAGGTAAGTAGAATATATTTGGATACATAAATGCTTATCTATTTCAGACCTTGATTCTATGTGTGTCTAATGGGGCACATTATCTAGGAAGATGAGGGAGGAGTATATACAGATTTCACAATTTCCCCTTCATTTTGAGAAAAGCATTTTGATGATCCTGAGCATTCTAAAACTCAGTCTAGTCTCACATGAACATTTAAAATAAAAATTTAGACCTGCTGCCCAACGTTGCTAGGAGGGATATTTAACAAGCCTGAGATACTACAGCAAATTGTGCTCATAAATTCTCTATACAAAGTAACGAGTCAGAGTACAAGGTTGAAAAAATCATTTGCTAGTGACTGTAGAAAGCAAGTGCTAGCTTTCAGACAAAGGTTCTGACAACAGTTTGATAGTCATCAAGATACTGAAGACAGCTGTAACAAATACCTTCATCATGCTGGATTAGTGCCGAAATGTAGGTCTATGCAGAAATAAGGCAGGTCACATACTGCTATGCATATTATTACTTGGTAATCTCCTCTCCCCATCACATCTTCACAATTCCTCCTGTCCCGAGTTCTGCTATGAATTATAGATATTGTTCTGACAAAACTATTAAGAAGATGAAATAGCAGCCAGGCTGCTTCAATACGTTCTATCTGAAACTTGAAACAAGGAAAATATATTTAGAAAAGACTCCCTGATGTGCAGGAGTTAGGTTCTGAAATAGACTACCTCCAGTTTGAACAACCTCAATAAATCTTTATTTTGACATACTAACAACTTGCGGAGAAGTGAATTCCAAGGAAACAAATAACAGCAACTAAATTACTATTGAAAAGAAGAACATTACTTACATTGCTGTCTTTGCAATTTCTGATTCAGATTCACAGTTGTTGCCTTTTTTTTTTTTTTAAGTAGAAAGGAAAGACCCCAAAACTACAATTCAGATCTGTGAGGGCAGGGAACACACCTGAGGCCTAAAAGCAGCTATTGTATCAGGCAAAACTCAAACTAATCCCACTAATAAACAGATAGATTTATTCCTCATTTACACAGTTCAGTAGGAACTGGCAGAGTGCATGCTGAAGAAAGGGACTTTCTTTGAAGGCAACTGCCAATTCCACCTTGTTTTTTTTTCCTTAAAGTAACTAAAAATCATTATTTACTTGATCATGGCTATAAGATAAGCACATTTACTAGGATACATGAATACACATACATGCGTAGAGAATAATTTGCACACTTGGGAGAATTTCCTGTATCACATATTTATAGTTCTGCCACAACCACCATTACACCTAACCTCTAAGTTTCCACCACACTGAAAATTCAGCAAGGTGGGAACTTGCATGAAACCCATCAGTTTCACACAATATACTTCCCCAAGTGAACATTTTATGTACAACACATATAGCTAGAATAACTTTGAAGGTGCAATTAGATGCAAAGCTTGATTACCTGCGGGTGTACCTCAAGCTTCCAGAACTCCCAGCAGCATAGTCATTATGAGTCACCCTTCAATGCATTACCTCTAAATGAGCCAGATGTGTTGAAATATTTAAGTCCTTAGTTTAACCCTGGGGATTTTAGAGATATTCTCCTATCCATAATGCATGTGCATATCTTACTAAAGAGATACGGAGTTATGTGCACATGTTGAAGGCACAAGAGTTTCTGTAAAATGCCTTAAAATAAAGTCAGGTTTTCATAAAATCTGTACATTTCCTTTCTGGATAGTACATTAAAAAGCAAACACAACAAACAGCCTGTTGTCTGAAATTAACTGTTAGGGTCTATAAAGGCATTTTCTCATTAGAAAGTTTATGGGTACATCGAGCTTTAGAACATATAAAAATGTGATACACTTTACTAAAAATTCAGTTATTTCAGTCAGTTTGGACCACAAAAATAAACAGACACAAGAAAAAACAGAAATTCTAACAAATTCCCTCGAAGACTAAAAAATCAGTGCATCCCAAAATATTACTGCTATTAAATGACAAAGCTGTGCTGCATTCAAGTGGTAGTGCTATCCAAGTCACCTACCCATAGCAACATTACTGCTTTTTGAGGACATAAATTAATGCCATATCTTTTCTACTTGTGCAGCATTATTCCATTTTCTGATTACAGTAAGATGATAAGCTGCAATTAGTTGAACAAAAGGCATCACTTCATTCAGTTTCAAAGATGACTAATCTAACAAGACAGCAAAGTAAACTAGGTATAAGCAGATGCAGAGCAAAACCAAGGAAAGCAAAAGGATATTAACTGTGTAACTGAGCTTTCTGTGAATCAGATTATCAGTGCTATTATGAGTTAAGATGTTACAGACAGCATACTAGCAAACTGGGCTTCTGCTTTTTCATCTTACCATTTCAGTATGAAAGTACCTTCCGCATCAGCAGACATGGTACTGTAAGACAGTCAGCTGTTTCAATTTTAAATGCTTCAATACTGTGATTAATAGGGAATCATACATACTACTTACTGTTAAGCATTTGTTGAAATTATGTCATTCTGGATTTGGTCAGACACATGTTCTCTGCACTCATGGCCAAATAACCCATCCACAGCAATGATTTTTTTTTTAATTCTAGAGGACAATTTAACTCCTGTCTACATACCACAGTAACCGCATCAAGTAAAAAGACTATTCCCCTCCTGCTGAAAAAAAAAATAGCAAACAACCCCAAAACCCTCAGTCAAACTATTCTGGCATCTATTGTGTTCACACTTCTAAGAAAATACTCAAGATGCTGATGAAAAAGCTTGCTACTTTCAAAATATGACCTCATTTCAAAATACAATCTATTGGGTTTTCAGCTGGTTTTTCTAAACACATTAGGACTTCCAGCAGGAAGCTTTTGTTTTGACTGACTAAAAGCTGTTCCTCTGGTTAGTAAGTAGATACTTGGGTCTGGCTCCAAAGCCCAAGACACATACTCACTTGCTAGTAGTTAATGACTGGTGTATTTAAAAGTGAAGGTACATCTTCCATGATGCTTAAGTTATTCACAGAAACGTTTTGACAAAAATACCTAAAATAAAGGTATGTTAATATAGTGAAGGGCAACTGCACATTTCTTTATGGCATGAATACCAAGGCTTTTATTTAAGCAGTATTCAGGAAGGGAAGTATGTGATTTAATAACTGTAAATACAACTTCAGGTTCTGAAATCTAAGCAAGGCCTCTAGAAGATTAACTACAACCTAAAGCTTCACTGAAATTATATGCACATTGTATACACCAGTGAGGTAGGATTGCAACTATGTGATTTTCAACAGAACTGACTGTTGATAAGATTTTTATTTCCTTTGTGGTGTCAAAAATAATGAAGCATTACTAGATGAGTGTTTACTAGCTAATATACATATAATGCATACACACAGACACATATTTAATCTCAAAATGTATTTTGAAAATATTCCAGATCTTTCATATGATTTAACATAGCTACCTCAGTACTGCGTAATACCTCACCAGCTATATACCAATGCCTACATATAAACTCCAAGACTCATTGCCCTCAGCAAAGGCAAACTCCAGTCTACTTTTAAACAAAATTCTCTGTACTGATTCCCTTGATCTAGGGGTCTCCTGTGAACAATGCTACTGTCAATAAGAGCAGAAGCCAGTCAATCGTAGCCAGAACTGAACACGCAAGATGGAATTTTTGTTTCTCTGCAGAACATGTAGCTGAACTTATTGCTTATCAGAATGGAAATCTTCCCGGGAAGCCTGTGTTAAGTGAAGCAAATCCAGCAAGACTCAAAAGGTGAAGCATGTTGATGCTTAGCAGCAAATTCTATAGAACTTACATGTCAGCTGGTCCCCACTAAAAGCTTCAGAGCTCACATATGCCATGACCGTACTTTCCACAACAGCTTTTTGCCAACTCCTATTCAAGTCTCCTTTCAGAAAAACTGCTGTTATGCCAACAAATTGTTGAGTTCAACATAAGCACAGGTATTTTCATCTTTCTTTTTTCTCCCAGACTCTACACATTCCAATATCCATTAAAAGAAACTACAGGAACAACTTTTATGATACTATCTCAGAACTTTGTTTTCATTCATGTTATAGAGGGTGAATTTCTGCATGCTTCAGCTGAAAAGTGAAAGGTAATTTATCAGCTGCTTTCAATCTGGAAGCTAAATTAAATAGTACTTCTGGTGAAGAATGTTAACTAAACTCTTTCTATACTATTCCCCTCTCCCTGTACAGGAAGGGTTTAAACATTTTCATTTTGTGTGAACAAGGTGGCAAAATCATTTTACACAAAAAAATATTTTTGTATGCAGATTTAAATTTTCAGCACGATCTTCTCTCTTATATGACCTGTTGCTTTAAACTAAAGAATTGAAATATTTCTTAGGACTGCACTGCTACAGAGAAATTCTGAAATTTGCAATAATCTGCTTGCATGCAAATTCTTCTATTCCATGCTCATACACATTTATCCAGTTTTCCCAAAGCAAATCACAAATGTATTCTAACTTAAATCCAACTTTGATTTTTTTTAAATTAAAAGTAAAATCACATTTAGCAGAACCTGTCTTTCCGTAAAACATGAAATCTAGAGTAATTTTCTAGGAAGATAACAATGTCCAAAGAAATCTGAAAACTTGAATAACTTCTTGGGGGAAGCAGACGCAAGTGAAAATTCTACTACAAAGTCATGCAAGAATTTGTGCCTGTGGAACTTGACGTAAGTTAAAAATCACAGAAAAATGAACATATAAACTGATTATAATTAATTGAGTTGAATATGCTTTCATTATGTACAAGAAATATGATGCAGGAGCTAAGCAAGGAAATAAACTTTTATTATTAGCTAGACAGTGTTTCTAACCAAGCCTGCAAGGGAAAACCTTACTTATTTAAATACGCTTGCTTCTTCAAGGACCACAGTCCCATCACTAAAGCCATGAGGGGTATCTATCTTCATTTGCTTTTCCCCTACCACTTCCCCTGCAAGATAACAAATCCCATTCATGGTGCCATTTCCATAGAAGTAATGGCACTTTGCATTCGAAGAGAACTTTGCAGCAAAGGGAAAAGGGAAGAGCAATGAAGGGAAAAGAGGTCTCACTGAGTCACAGCAGTACTTGCACTGCAGCATCACCAGACACAACTCTGACTTCTGTGCAAGATAGTGCTTAGCTGGCTGCCCAGGCAGCTGGGGTAGCCAAGAGATAACAATTCTTCTCACAGTCAGAAAAAAAAAATATTTATTTATTATTTCTAAATGAAGTAAGGTATCTGGTGGCAATGAAAATTCTAACAAAAACGTCATCAGCAGTATAGTAATGACATTATCACACAGGATATTTAAAATGCAACAAGCTACAGCCAAGCTACTCCTCTCCCCTTAACCCTTATAGTAACAGCGCAGCAGAAGTGACTTTAAGAGAAGAGTATCTGCTAGCCTGTACCATCTACTAACCTCCCCTAAATACTTTTTCTCTAGAAATTAAAATAAAAGCATGGATAGGGCTTTTGCTTCTCATATCAGCTAGAATCAACCTGTATTCTGAACATACAAAAGCAAAAGTATTGGCTTCTCTAGCTACCCTACAAACACACTGAGAATGTAATCCTCCAGGCAAGTCACATGAACTTGCGGGACTTACTCTCCATATCATTGAGGAGTTTGGTAATGATATAAGAGTGACAGAACACTGGGACGAGCTGTCCAGAGAGGTTGTGGAGTCTCCTCTGGAGACATTAAAAACCCAACTGGATGCATTCCTGTGTGACCTGCTCTAGGTTGTCCTGCTCTAGCAGGGAGGTTGGACTAGATGATCTTTCGAGGTCCCTTCCAACTCCTAACATTCTGTGATTCTGTGATATCTGAACCAACTGATACAACTTCTTTGACCACAACACCAAAATTGATTTGATAGTACTCCTTGATTCAGTTCTTACACATATAGCATCTACTAGCTCCCATCTGTTTTTGATACCTATGTATCTACTGGTCTTGAGCAACCAGAGTAAGAGAAGGAACTGCAGGGAAACAAGCACTTTCAAATTAGTCATCTCTGCCAGACACTGAATTTCATTTTTTAAAAAGTAATTTAAAAATTACTGAAACACAGAATGGAAAAATAGTAAAGTATCTTTCCTCTTAGCAGCCAGAAAACATTTCTGATTGTCTTTATTTACCATAGAAATAATATCTCTAGGTTGATTTTCATAGATGCTGAACTCTGGCTCACTTCTACTTCCATGAACCCAAGCAGAATACTTACTAACTTCAGAGCTGCCAAAGCACACTTTGCAAAATCCTAGTGAAAAATCATTTTATTGTTAAACAAAAAGTAAGTTAGTACAAAGATGTTCAATCACTGAATTGTAAATAATCCTTCAGGAGGTCTATATTATATCATCCGTCTCAAACCACTAAAGAGTTCTGACTTCCAAAAGCAACCCTTGGACTGGTATCAAAATTGGCTTGTTGATTGAACTATGCATACATGAAAGCAAAATTAGGACAAAAAGGATTTTGTGAAAACCAGCATTAGAGAAAACATTTTTCACATCCATTTAACACAAACTTGTCACAAGAGCATAATTGCAAACAAAATTTAATTTACCTATAACTACATCATGGCCATCAACCAGGCCTGCAGAGAACAGCTCCTGAGAAACGCCATCTGCTGTGTCTGTCCAAAAGGTGAAATGAATAAGTATGAGAGCCCACAAAAACAACAAAAAGTATCAGTCATCCAATGCAATTTAACAAAAATATATTTTAGTTCCAAAACACCCATGGAGTCAGGCTTGAATTCAAAATTATCTTTAATTAGGAGGAAAAAAGATAATTATCTTATCAGCCTCTGCACAGTAAATCACATGAGGTGATGATTTGATGCACTGAAAACCCCCGACATACCTTTCCTGGTCACTAGCATTTTTCCTCTATTATCTAACTACATACTCCTACACAGTTTACAATTTCAGTATCGTCACAACCAAGAAAATAAACTATGTTTTGGTGTTGTTTTCACTGTTTTCTTTATCCCCTCTGTTGTTCTGTGTATCTAGATAGAGATGTGCTATATAGGCTTTCTGGTTTGTTACCAGTGGGACAAAGAAGTTACATCAACAGTCATTATGTTGAGCTTTAGGCTTAAAATAGCTTTTAAATACTGTGACCCAGGAAATTCAGAGCTTTCAATCAATTTTGCATCGATTGCTGTACCCGAGTGGGTTAAATCCCAAGTCTCTGTGACTACTACTTGCTACCGGATAAAGACTCTAGAAGGCTTAGAGGTAAGTAGATGGAAACAGCAGGAACAAGCCTAAATTCCTGCTAGGTCTCAACTGTAATATGGCCACACCACCAATTACCTGCATGGAGCAAATGCTTTCAGACAGCTACACAGTTGCATCATTTCCTCAGGAAACACATACAGATGAAAAAGGAACTAAGAACACTCCTGGTGTACTTCACTATGCCATATCCTTTATTTTTTGACCAAGTAAGAATTCTCAAATTGCTTATGTAACTGTTTGGAGAGTATTTAAGTAAATCTTCTGATAAATGACAAAACCAGGATGCTCTGTGCCCAATTAAGTAAGAGATATCCTTCATTATTACCCATTGCCAAAATCAATGAGAAATGCAGGTAGACAACAGAGAGTATATCCATGCACATAACTACTGCACATGAAAGATACTGTGATTTACAGGAAAAGAGACACCTCTTCCAATCTGGATTCATTTTTATGTGGAAGCTCTTTGAAAGTTATTCTAAATATAGCGAATACTGACTTCTGAGAAATATGAAAATGTGTTCATAGTTCAAAGGGTTGCTATTTGATACCTTCTTACTCAACATAACAGCCTCCTGTGCATTTCATCCCAGTAATACTTGGTTTTCATCAAACAAAAGTAAGTTTTAAGAGTTCTTACAACTCTTAGCACTGGAAAGCCACTACAGTTCTACAAGCATGCAGTAGAGTTTCAAGTTTCAATGCCAGAATTTATTTCTGGTGATGATACCAAAGCTAGAGAGGCAATTCAACTTTCAGTTGAAGACAGGATTTGAAAAAGGAATGTGCACTTCATAATCGTTAACAGAACTTGCTTTATTACAAAGGGGAAAGAAACTCAATTACTACCATCACCACATGCACCTTTGACTACTATATTCCATTTCCTATGATATTTCCAAAATGTGAAAATGGAAATTCCAAAGTCATAAATATTGCTATGCAAAACCTTACATATCGCATAGATAATTTTAATAAGACATGAAATCAATAAAGTAGACTGTGGATCAAGTCTTCTAATATATACTATACATTATGTAACCTTGTCACTACAATGTACATACATCTGCTATTCTTGTTCAAGTGAAGTTCAATATAAAGTTTCCTGCACAGCAGGAAACATTCCAGAGAGGTAGTTTGTATTAACCATAAGCAGTAACCAATTTCTGAAATACCTTTTGAGCAATAAGAGAATAATTCAATTGAAGGAGCCTTACCTCTGCCTGGAGTAAACTCAAACCGTATGTCATTAAGTTCTTTCCTGGAGTTCCTGAAAAACATTCGATGTTTACATTAAAATGTAACAGAATAAAACAACTCTTCAGTTCCTATGCCCAGAGAATAGTTATTGGATTGACAACCACCCTTATGTAGTGTGAATTTCTTCAACTCGAGTAACACTGCTCTCCTGAAGCACCCAGACTGGAGATACTCCACCACATTTTCATGGCAGTACGTTGGGGAAAACTAACAAAGGTATGCTTAAGGTGAAAAATGCCTTCAGTAACCTAAAGGATAAAACAAGGTCCTCTAATAAATATTTTCCTATTCCTCTTAAAAAGACATTCTGTCGTACTGACTCTACCAGGTCAAAATAGCCCGAAACGCAGGTATTACCCCTTGTCCTCCAAGAGTAACAAAATATCCACTCGGGCTTTAAGCTCCCTATCTGACATCACAGGTATACAGAGATGCTTGTTTAAGAGGCAAAGTATCTAGGAAGTATTAAATCCTGAAACACAGTGTTTGAAGCACAGTGTTTACAAAGCTGTCTCAAAATGAGTACTTCTTTCACTGATCACCCCCATCTCAGCAGTGAGATTCTATCTACACATAAAATAAGCAGCAGAATGTGAAAGCCAAAGGTTTTCTGCCTTCCCATTTGCCACAAAGATTGCTTTATCCAGTTCAGTGTATGACACAGTCATAAGGGACTTAATACCTATGTTAAAGAATTCCTTTACAGTCTCATACTGTGCTCCAAACCTCCATTCCTTGCACGTTCCCAGCTTCAGTTTTACTTAATAATTTCTACCACCAAAAAACATTAGCCTCTTTGCAAAACAGATGTCCATCTCATTTTTGGAAATGGCAAGTCAACTGAGCATAGGGATGAACTTAATTGCTGTAGCATGCTCTTTTTCCAATGAATAGCTCAATCCACTTGAAAAGCTAATAGAATGTGTTTGCAGTCCATTATTCTTCTCCTCAGCAAGGGAACTGTATGCAAGCTTGCATTTCAGTGTACCAGCCCATGGAGTCTTGCTTCGGGAAAACTCAATCTGACAGGCAGGCAGACTCAGCTGTGACTTTAAGCTATTACCACTTGCTAAATACTTATAAAAATATTACAGAATCAAAAAACAGCGACATGTAGAAACACAAAACCCAAAATGATTGGCAACTTAGACAAAAGCAAGATAGCAAACCCTGAAAAATAAGTATGCCACTTGCAGTGCTTAAAATGAATAGCACTCATTTACTCAATGTATTGAATGCTTCGAAGGTGAAGGACTTTCAGATTCCCAAAATTCTACTCTAAGGAACGAACTATGGGAATTTAAAATCACTAATACAAAGCTGTAGATAATGCACCTAGACAGTTACAGATTTACGAGGCTCATTTACTTCTGTTGTGGAAATCTGTTGCTATTATATGGAATATTGCACTATTTTTATTCAACAGAGAATCAGTATGAATCTCAGCTCCTTCTTCCCCTTCTCCTAAAATAACCTGGATGGCTTTCTGTTTAAATAACAATAAATCATCATCATCATCATCAACATATGATCCATCTCTGGGTTACCTTGCAACAATCTACTTCCCTTTGCTGAAATTTATTACATCTAATAAGCTTGTTAAAAACTGCTGCTTTCCTAAAAAGGGAAGTCACACAGAAATGTAGCATTCTTCTTAAATATGTTTTGACTGAATGTGGGATGAAGGTCAGACTTAGATACTAATTTCCTGCACACACTTTTGAAGCAGTAGATCAAGGGAATAAGAACTTTATCTCACACCTCTGCAGAGGCAGACCAGTAAGTTTTGCTTCTTATTAACAGCTGTACTGAATTGCTCCAGCCTAGATATTTTTTCCACCTAGAATCAAACACTAAAACCAGCTGAGAAGTAATTCTGCAGATAGATTTTTGGACTCTTAAGTTATCTAGAAACTAACACATTACAATCTTAGATTATATCTTTCCACAGACCTCCCAAAAGTAGCACATCCATCATATAAAAAGGCCCTAAGTAATTATGAACTCTCATGAAAATTACCAGCTTTCTAACAGACTGGTACAGCTGTATGAAACACCAGCTCTTTCCTCAAGTAGGATGCACATGCAGTGTATTTTACTCCAAATTGCGGAATGTCCCAAACAGAAAGTTAATGAGTCAAATCTGTTCACTGAAGTGAAGGTGAAAATTCCAGGGAAGGTTGATACGTATTCAGCCATTCAACTTTGATATCTGGAATTGTTACACTCTGAACTATTTTGAATTTAGGATGCTGCTGCTTTCTCTTTAATGGTACACTACTATTTGGGAAAGCAAAACAAAGGAAGTTGGGCAAGATTAATTTGCTAGAAGCTTGTAAGTGCTTTTGCTTACCATTCCATTACCTTCCAGGCATTTATTGATTTCCGTAAATTACTTATTCCATTATATATTCCACCAAACAGAAGATGCACTCAAGTTCTCCCCTTAAAGCTGCTCATGCTCTTCTCCGTCCTCAGACACATCTCTGGCTCTAGTTAGTGTCATTGCTACCACAAATTAGCTTGCTTGTTCCCTTGATACCCTTTGGTGACAACTGTTTGGACTTGATGATTTATTTTTAGGCAGAGTTTCCAAGCAGTGTTTTATTTGTTTCACTGGAATTCTCTTTTTATTTACATCCATTACACTCTTATCATGCAGCAGCACACACAGACTTTACTTCTGCTAAACAGAAATAGGATTTGAAGAAAGGCACTTAGTATCTTTGTGATTGATAATTTTATCTTCTTCATCATTTCTTAATGGACCCTAGTTTCTCTAATGCATTTGTGAAAAAGTTATTTCTATTTTAAAATGCAAACTCAGACCTATTTTGCCATCTCTTATAATACCTCTTATTTACTTCTTGCTCTGTGTCATTACAGACTAATACACCTTGATTATCTTGGATAAAAACAGCCCATCTGCTTTAAAAAGCAGTAAATTTTAAATATTTTTATGCATTTTAGCACACTGCACTTCATTAATTTCCTGCAGGTTGCTCTTCATTATGCCATCACCTCCAATAGGAGATATTCCACAGAACGGCTTTCAATAAGGGTGACACCGAAGTATGCCACGCTAAGACTTGCTAACTATGGAAACGATGCTAAGACACATGGAAAATAAGGAGGTGGTTGGTGACAATCAACATGGCTTCACTAAGGGCAAATTGTGCCTGACAGCTTTGGTGGCCTTCTATGATGGGGTTACAGCATTGATAAAAAAGGGAAGAGCAACTGATGTCATCTACCTGGACCTGTGCAAAGCATTTGATACTGTCCTGCATGACATCCTTGTCTCTAAATTAGAGAGGCATGGACTTGATGAACGGACCACCTGGTGGATACGTTATCCAACAATTGGCTGCATGGTTGCACTCAAAGAGATGTGGTTAATGGCTCAGTGTCCAAGTGAAAATCAATGACAAGTAGCTGGGCTGCATCAAAAGAAGTGCGAGCAGCAGGTCAAGGGGGGTGATTCTCCTCCTTTACTCTGCTCGTGAGACCCCACCTGGAGTACTATGCCCAGTTCTGGGGCCCCTAACATAAGAAGGACATGGAGCTGTTGAAGCGAGTCCACAGGAAGGCCACAAAGACGATCAGGGGCCTGGAGCACCTCTCCTATGAAGACAGGCTGAGAGAGTTGGGGTTGTTCAGCCTGGAGAAGAGAAGGCTCTAGGGAGACCTTAGAGCAGCCTTCCAGTACATGAAGGGGCTACAGGAAAGCTGGAGAGGGACTTTTTACAAGGGCATGGAGTGATAGGACAAGGTGAAGCGGTTTCAAACTCCAAGAGGGGAGATTTAGATTGGATATCAGGAAGAAATTCTTTCCTGTGACGGTGGTGAGACACTGGCCCAGGTAGCCCAGAGAAGTTGTGGCTGCTTGCTCCCTGAAAGGGGAGTGTTCAAGGTCAGGTTGGATGGAGCTTTGAGCAACCTGGTCTAGTGGGAGGTGTCCCTGCCCATGGCAGAGAGGTTGGAACTAGGTGACCTTTAAGGTCCCTTCCAAGCCAAACCATTCTGTGATCCTGCGGTTTTGGCAGCCATCTTTCTTGCAAAGTAATTTCAGAATTTAAAACTTTACACTTTATGAAAGCATATTTTGCAAATCTTCGTTATTATTTTGTTTTCATCATGATCACTTGATCTGCACGAGATTGCTAGACCTGATTTTCTGGGGAATAATGCTTCCTCAAAGAACCAGGAAAAGCACATGGGACTTCCTCACTTAGCCCCCGCCTATAAACTTAGACCATCCTGTCATTAAGATGTGAATCAAAGAAGCTATGTTTTGAAGAAAATTATTTACAGAACAAAGCTGATATTTACAAAAATCATGATTAGAGAATAAACAAATTATGCAGCTGTTCAGATTGACATGGTTCTACTGAAAAAATCCTAAAACATGAAAGAGATTTCAGGCATTTGCTTTCAAAGACAAAGCCTTTCAAATAATTACCTAATGATAGCGTAATTCCTGCTATAGTTAATTAACTACGTTCTGCATGCTTGACAAGAGATCTACATTGTTGTATTAAAATAGGAAATCATGTTTGTGGAATGATGCAACTGTAAATTGGAGACATTAAATGTCATTATTTCTTTTGTCCAATTAACCAAATCATAAGCAAGAAAGCTGTTTCAGAAGAAAGTCAGAAGAGCACTTATTTCTTCCATCCACTTTTCAGATCATGACTAGTTATAACTCAGCAACAGAACTGATCTACAGGTTAAAAAAAAATCTGCACCCTTCACCAACCAGCCTTTTTCCTCCCAATATTCCCTAAGCCTATAAGCCCTACTACCACCAGAACATAATTTCCCCCACCACCAGGGACTTGTGACACTAGTCTAAGTCAGAGTGCTTTAACAAAAAACACTCACTGAAAACTTACATCACACTTCCCACACTTCTACAAAATTTAGGTCTCACACATACTCCTCCCCTCCAAAATTCAAACAGCATTGAAACTACCATGGAAGCCAACTAATTTGGAATGGAAAAGACAAGACAGCATAGATTAAGAAGCAAGGGCAAGCAGTATGGTATTTGTACTCCTTACTGCAGTTGCTGATGTAATTAAAACCACAGAAGCATTTAAATTACTTGCTCATTTAGACTGCAGAGAAAGCAGAAGTTCACATCAAAATGGAGTGGACTAATCAGAGTGATAGGTAGGTTGTACATCTTAGAGCTGTACTCATCCAATTTTTATTCTACATCTCTGGGGCAAGATCTCTGTGCGTACAATGCAAGAAATATAATTGAGGGAAAACCACAGGAGACTAGGGTTTGTGGGGTTTTTTTACGAAATTTTGCTCACATATCTTTCCTTGCTATTCAAATGCTGGAAGGACAAATGTTATTTGGCCATATCACAGATTATTCAAATTCAAAAGGTCATCTCCCTCCTCAGAATAACTCATCACCCATTTCTCACTTTCTCATGCTTAAGGCTTGATATACAAGTTAAAAATAGTTCCCTTTGTATTTCTCAGCCAATGTCCTGTATTATAGATGGAGAGAACCGGTCACAGTAGCAATGAAAGAGATGGAGAAAGCACCACTCTGTGAAAACAAATGTGGGTTTATTTTCTCAGTGGGCAATAATTTACCAATTTATTTATTTTTTAGCAGCAGAATTTACTTTGTGGCAAGCTATAGAGCTTGATTCGAGGAAAATGCTGATTAAGTGATGTAGTACCCTTTTTTAAGTATTGTCTATTAAATATCTGTACTGAAGGTAAGTAATACCTGTTTCTCATCTCAGTTTTGATTAATTAAAACTTTGTTTCAACTGTATTTACAGAACAGTTAATATACACAAAACAGTGAAGTGCAAACTGGCACTTTACTTTCAGTATTGCAAAGAGAATGCAGGAGTAAATTTCAGGTCTGACCTGGCATCTAAATCTTCTGTCCCTTTACTTTCCTTGCCTTGCAATTTTCTTATGCTTCAGCTGTGAGAATTTATCTATTCAGCTAGGGCAGGGAAAGCAAGAACCCTCTCCTACCTCTAA